>JABACO010000017.1:1570748-1718243 GCA_013339895.1 Ephydatia muelleri
AGCAGCAACTACCAGTGTCCCTACAATACCTATATATAATAACAACAACCACACCATATGACATCTATAACTATGGCAACTACTGTCTCAAAATCTAAGTAGTTATTCTCATCCACGTTACATAGGCAGTACTGAAGGTTGCAACATGATCAGCCATAATAGCACGCCAAGCGATAGTTTACACTGCTGCTGCATTGCTGTGAGTAATAGGAAGTAGTATGAGTAATAGGTGTACGAATAGGAAGAGTAAGAGTAGTAGGAGGAGTAGTAGCATGGAGAGTAGTAGTAACCATAGTAACAGGATGAGGTATAGCAATAGGAAAGATAAGAATATTGTGGCGTTGAATAGCAGTATGGACTTGGAGAAGTGGGCAATTGGGTGGCTGAGGTTTGGGCACTAACAGTCACAGCCACTGGAATGGCCACAACACTCCACATCACTACAACAAACACAACTGCAGCAATGTTGAGGCCCAAAGATATGTTAGCCTTTGTCCTGGCAGCCGCAATGTTACCTCGTTTCTCTTCATCCTTTGCCTGATCAGGAAGAATTGAGAAATTGTTTTTCAAAGTGGTAGAGCATAGAAATTATGTACTCACATTATAAGACATCAGTAGTGCAGAAATGGTGCATAAAAGAGATGGCCAGCCTCCAATTATGAGCACCAAGCATGTCATCACAGCAGACAGAGTGAGGTAGTTATCTCCAGAAGATGTTCGGACAGCTGTACTAATTGGGACTGAGGTTGGCTGTTGTTGGATCATCATGACTGGCTAAAATTGAACACATCAGCAACAAAACAAGAATGTAAGAAATGTAATTTATACTGCCAACATGTATAGGGGGGATTGCTCGTACCTGTTGAGGTGATATAATATAACTTCCACCGTAAAGTTGGGGTGGCATGGAAGATGTGGGATATGGCTGCATGGGAAGGGTGGCATATGCCATTTTAGTAGGATCTTGGAAGTACCCCTGATTCGGGTAGGGATATCCTCCATAGTAAGGTGGTGGGGGATTTCCATTGACAAATGTTTGCCCTGGTCCTGCAATGTTCTGGAACTGTATAGGCTGTTGTGAAGCACTAGGCTGCTGCATATTGGCACCACTGTTGATCACTGATGCTGCTGCCTGTTGCTGTTGGGTACTCTGAATCCCATTCTGTGGGGAGCCTGTCCGTTCAAAGGGTGTACATTCAATCATACTGCATGTATGCACATGCATGTGCTAGTAAACACCCAACCTTTGTGACACATCAGGTGTAGCTATTATAGCAGGCTTTGGTTTACTTAATATGCCTGCCTAGGCTGTTTAAGTATGCTTGCATGAGGGGGAGATGAAGTGAGAGTGTTATCAGTAGTGCTGATAATAATGTTACAGTCATGTTGTGTGCTAGCTTTACGCAAAGCGCAAAGCTTATACATACATCCTTCACATGGGGGCTGTAACATTAAAGGTTAAAAAGGTTAAAGGTGATCATGTTAATTTCTCAATAGACCCTTCCCTTTAAGAACTCCGGACGTGACATCACTCATTAACGTATACTTAACCCAATTCGTGAAGTACGTTGATTAGTGATGTCACGTCCGGAGTTCTTCTTAAAGGGAAGGGTTATATAGTGCATCCAAGTCACACTCATTTGGGTGCCAGTTCTGATGGATTACTATCCAGTCCTGGTGGATTACTAGTCAGTCCCGATGGATTACTAATGTGTGACTGGGTGTATTAGAGATAAAATGCCCTTACATACTATCAGGATGCACGCCTTCATTATACACCTCAGATGTGTAATGATGTACCTTCATGTAAACATATCATTCCTACAAATATCATGTCCAGTGTCAAATAGAGATATACAAAGCTTCATACTGTGATGGAGTTAACTGAAAAGAACTTGTTATTTGTGTAGAACCTAACAAGGTATTTAGTAGTGAAACCATGCACAAGATCACCATGTTTTTCATAAAAGCAATACTGCCTGAACTTGTAGAAAAGCCATTAATTCCAGCACATAAACAAAATCAGCTAGTAAATGCAACACCGAAACCTGTTACACATTGAAAGGGTGCTACTGTGAAGAAGATGAGTCAAGAGTCTAGATGATTGGGTGTGACAATGATGCATGCTCATTTCAGGTTAATTCCGTAATGCAAGGAATGTCAACATTACTTTGGAGATAAATGACTCATCACATTCAAATGGACATAATACCACATACCATGTACATTCACCACTGACTCGCACAGCACCACACACCATTTTATCTACTATGCTGTATTTTGAACAAACATTACACATATAAATTTTATGAATTATATGTATGGTAGTAGCATTTGCTAGCTAACTAAGCTTTGCGTTTTGATGGGGAAAGAAATTCTAAACGGGTGACGGAATGTGCCGAATCATTATCAGTGATCGTGGAGCTATTTGCAATTGTGCCGTTCTTACCCCATCACTAAACGACCATTCCCACAAGTTCTCAACCGCTTTTCATGTGTTTCATATTTATCGTTCTGCTGTAACTTAGGATTGCAGTCCAATCAGATTGCAGCATTCAAGAAGGATCATTGTGTGCGATCTACTGAGAGTCACAGAGTCGCCATTTATCAGCAGCGTTGAACAGTTCTGTTTCATGGAGCGAATGAATTTGCTTAGCGATTGTCTTACCGAGGCAGCTAAAGAGTACTAGTTCTGTTGGGCTACATTGTTATGAAGCCAGAACAACTGGATGTCAGCTATTACTTTTATAGTGTTTTTGCCGTTCTTTCTACTGGCTTTGGAAAGAGTTTGTGCTACACCTGCGTACCAGTGGCTTTCGACAAGATCTTAAAGGAAGAGTGAGGCTATTTTATAGTTGTGGTGATGACTCCTCTGCTACCCACCATGAAAGACCAGGCAATAATTAACATTTGCATTCAACACTAACGTGACTAGAGTTAGTATGATCAATGTATGTAGCCTAAAGGTCTCTCAACTATCTATATCTCTGGTGATGTGACAATCCACGCTTATGGTAAGACCTCTATACAAACTAGAGACAGCGGACTTCTTCATAACATAATAACAAGCGATACTCCGTCATGTAACATCTGGAGTCAGGACTATTCCCAGATCGTTACGTAATGTTGTGTCTGGATACAAAGCTAGAGTTACGTCTAGCTTTGTACCCAGACACAACATTACGTAACGATCTGGGAATAGTCCTGACTCCAGATGTTACATGACGGAGTATCTCTTGTTATTATGTTATGAAGAAGTCCGCTGTTTGGCTGCCACAAAAGTGCAACCCATATTTGGGTCGCTAAAATTAGTAATGAGCTCAACCGCTAGCTTTGTGTCATGTGTGTTTACCCGACGGAATTTGCTTATTTATGATTATTAAAAATAAGCAAATTCCGGCGGGTAAACACACATGTAGCGGTCGAGCCCATTACTAAATTTAGCGACCCAAATAAAATAATTCATAAATAAGCAAATTCCGGCGGGTAAACACACATGACACATAGCTAGCGGTTGAGCTCATTAGCGACCCAAATATGGGTTGGTCACAAAGCCACTTTTGTGACAGCCAAATTTGAGATCAAATATGCCAAGGTCTGTCCTTGACCAAGTCCGTACCACTAATCCCTCGTTTGCATGTACCAAATTTGAGATGGAATACGCCAAGGTTTGTCCTTGACAAAGTCCACACCACTAATCCCTCTTTTTCGTGTACATGACGACCGATGGAATATGCCAAGGTTTGTCCTTGACGAAGTACGTACCACTAATCCCTTGCACTGCTTCATTCCCAACATTTTGTTGAATAACCCAACCAGTCTGCTCACCTTCCATCTCTCTGCGACAGCACGGTTATTTTTAAAAGGTACTTGTATATTCGTAGTTCATGAAAGCAGGATGTTGATAGTCTCGTACCCAGACCAGCTTACGTAAGCATAATGTAGCTACGTAAAATGGAAGTCGTAGGACCAGAGATAATGTATAGAGGGATTGGAAGCTAGATAATTAACACGGGCAATCCTAGCTAGGGTCTAGAATCCATACACGTTAAGGCATACAATAGCTATATATACAATTCTCCATCTAAGTATTCAGTCTTTGTCGGCCTTTTGCAGATTCTTATTTTGCGCTGATTTGTAACGTTCTATCCATGCTGTGGCATGAGAGAAACCTCGAATACAAATCCACTTCTGCTCTGGGTTCATGGCCGTCCTGAATCGTCATACTGCATAAAGTAAGTGGGTTGATGGAAGCTATAACCCATGATGAAGGGTAAGTTATCTTCAACAGACGAGCACCAAGACGCTCAAATGTTAACAACGTGCCACAAATGAATGCAGAAATGGGAAAGGAAACTATGGCATTCAACAATTCTGATGAGTTACAGTCAGTAGTCCTGGAAGTGCTGGGACAGGCGATCGGGGGGACACTACTGAAAGTCCTGAAGACACATGAATCTCCAGCGCTTGCCGCGGAAGAGACACCACTAGACTTGCATCACCACGCGCTTGCTGCATTCCGCGTATTTACGACTGCGATCAAGGCGAAATTTTCTTCCCATAGTGCACCTTTGGAAGAGCATATACAGCGCAAATACAGCGATCAGTTTAGTGGTCAGAATACGTCTACGCCACACCATCAACTTAGCTCTTTCTTTCTATCCACCTTTTAAGTGTTTGGGTTCTCCACAAACATCGCAAAAGGTTGTGACTAAGTGTGTGTGTGTGACTAAGTGTGTGTGTGTGTGACTAAGTGTGTGTGTGTGCACACACACATGCACACACACACAAACACACACACACACACACACGCACACACACACACACACACACACACACACACACACACACGCACACACACACACACACACACGCACGCACACACACGGGGGGGGGGGGGGGGGGGTTCGAGGGTTGTATTGTTGTCCTGGGGTGGGTGGGGGTTACGTAATTATTGTCATCCACAGGGGTGTACGATTGTTTTTTACATGAAAGCCAATGACATTGTGTGCAATAAATAAACAAGTACGTGACGCCTTAGGAAGTACACCAGTGTAACCAGACAAGTGTCGTGACGATACAATACCTTGCTATCGAGAACCCCCGGTAATACCTGACCCTCCGACATGCACAGTTAGCGTGACATCGTCACGGCTCTCTGGCAGCTCAGGTTGATCAGGCCCACACTTGTCGTCGCCCTCAAGAGCATCTGCTATTATCTAACACGTCAGCGGTCATTTCTTAACTAGTATGACGTCAAATACATTTCAATATTTATTGTGAATACCAATTTCATACGGTACGAATAGAATAGACCCTTCCCTTTAACCGATTGTACGCGGAATTGTTATAGTAATATTCAGTTTCATGCATAGTATCAGAATCGGTCCGTACTGTACCGCATGGTGCATGTGGACTGAATATTTGGGAGAGAATTTAGCCTAAATATTTGTGATCTTGTGAGGTTTTGTTTTGCAGCAGTTGTGATCGACGTGAACGCTTTTGAACCAGAGACGATCATTAGTATTGTATGTAGTTATGTAGGTAGCTGCGTGGTAGAGCGTATACGTGTAGTTGTACGCTGAGTGGACTTTGTGTTGTGTGTGGGTGTATACATGGTTGTACGCTGAGTATACTTAGGGATGCTTTGGTAGCAAACGCTGAATGTACGTATATAGTAAATGTGTTGATAGCCGTGTATGTGCGCTGAGTGTGCAGTATCAGACCTTATCACGCACTGCATCCCTCCCCCTACATGAAGACTGTATGATATAGCTATTTAACTTTTGCAAAGAACCTGTTGGTAACAATCACACGTTTACGGCCGTCTATACGTAATAGCCACTGGCAATGTCGTGGAGTGCAAGCTGTACGGCCAGAGCTGCGCGGACGCAAATTTGCGTCTTCCGCGGTTAAAGAACTCCGGACGTGACATCACTCATTAACGTATACTTAACCCAATTCGTGAAGTACGTTGATTAGTGATGTCACGTCCGGAGTTCTTCTTAAAGGGAAGGGTCTATTTGAATTGGAAGTGGTTCTTCATGTACGTGTGTTGATTTAGTGACTTTGTAAATAATGTTCTTTGTCGCCCTTTATGTATTTGGATCCTGCCTTGTTACAGGTTTCATTCTGTTCGTTCTTCTCCAATGCAATAAATATGTCCGACACACATAGATTAAGTTCAACACTATGTGGAGCTACAGGGTTTACTCTCAATCCAAGGTCCACAATCCCATCCACACTGCGTAAGTACAGCTTATGAAGGCCCATGCAGTAGTCTCGTACCCAGACCCACCATGACGTAAGCTTACAGTATAAACACTGCCACCTGTCGTAGTTGTAAGCGATAAACGCTTACGTCATGGTGGGTCTGGGTACGAGACTACCCATGCAGTGCATCGGTACGGCCATTGTAGAGCTGTTTGCAGTGCACGATACTGGTAAGACTAGATCGTTACTCCAAACAACTAGCTACGAGAACAAGACAATCTCTTAGAAAATATAAGGGTGGACTAAAAAGGAATGAAAACAAGTAACAGGAAACCGACACAGACCTATATGAGAAATAATCGACTACTATATTATCTCTGGTTTATATAAGTGAAAAGATAAGGACACATTCCTGTTTATAGGACCTCAAAGTGGCCCGTTAACATATCATTCACATCCCTACCTCATTGACCCTTTTAGCCTCATTTTTTGCCATGCCCATGTACATGCAGTTGCCAGTATGATATCGGATGCACATCAATGCTGGGGATCAAGGTGGCTTCAGACAAAGTAGTTTGAATGCAGCTTACAATTCTCTTCTCTGCAATTGTAATTAATTTCTGTATTTTGGAAGGTTTGAAGGTGCAGAATTGGAGGTGAAAGGGGTGATGGATAACGCCGCCATCTTTTCCCAAAGACACGCCATGCCCCACCCCCTCCCACTGTACACATTCCAATTTTGGTCTGCAGTGTAATCTACCAAGCTCTTTTGTATTAGTGCCTAATAGCTAGATACAAATAGCGTTATTACAACAGAATTTGTGATAAATGGTTAAGTAACTAAATCAATGCCCTCTAATGAAATTGTGACCAAATACATGAAAAACAAAACTGTAGGAGACAGCCATGCAAAACAAATTAATGCTATTTCTCTTAATCATCTTATCTTTGATTTTTGGAGGTTATTTTTTTGTTGGTCAAATTTAAGATGAAACGTTTAATAATTGTAGTAGAGATTGTTTCAAGTTAACTAATGTACTCATTAACATTCCAATACATTTGATTTTCGCCATTTCGTCTTTCATCTTTTGCATACATGTAGCGTTCAATTTATATTCACCATTACTGTTTGCTTAGTTGTTAAAACTAATGCAGTAAGAATTCGAATTCTGTAATCCCCTAGTTTAATTAAATATAGAGTAACAATCATTTTAAAACTTACAAACACACAGTTATTACTCTATTATGAGTCTGGCATCAGTCCCAATGAAGGTGCACTTTTAATTTCAGACATGAACAATGCAGCAATACACATTGGCAGCAGCAACTACCAGTGTCCCTACAATGCCTATATATAGTAACAACAACCACTTACAAGTACACCACACGACATCTGTAACTATGGCAACTACTGTCTCAAAATCTAAGTAGCTTTCTCATCCACGTTACATAGGCAGTACTGAAGGTTGCAACATGATCAGCCATAAGAGCACGCCAAGTGATAGTTTACACTGCTGCTGCATTGCTGTGAGTAATAGGAAGAGTATGAGTAATAGGTGTACGAATAGGAAGAGTAAGAGTAGTAGGAGGAGTAGTAGCATGGAGAGTAGTAGTAACTATAGTAACAGGATGTGGTAGAGCAATAGGAAAGATAAGAATATTGGGGCGTTGAATAGCAGTATGGAGTTGGGGTAGTGGGCAATTGGGCAGCTGAGGCACTAACGGTCACAGCCACTGGAATGGCCACCACACTCCACATTACTATAATAAACACAACTGCAGCAATGTTGAGGCCCAAAGATATGTTAGCCTTTGTCCTGGCAGCTGCAATGTTACCTCGTTTCTCTTCATCCTTTGCCTGATGAGGAAGAATTGAGAAACAGTTTTTCAAAGTGATAGAGCATAGAAATAATGCACTTACATTATAAGACATCAGTAGTGCAGAAATGGTGCATAAAAGAGATGGCCAGCCTCCAATTATGAGGACCAAGCATGTCATCACAGCAGACAGAGTGAGGTAGTTATCTCCAGAAGATGTTCGGACAGCTGTATTAATTGGGACTGAGGTTGGCTGTTGTTGGATCATCATGGCCGGCTAAAATTGAACACATCAGCAACAAAACAAGTATGTAAGAAATGTAATTTATACTGCCAACATGTATAGGGGGGATTGCTCATACCTGTTGAGGTGGTATAATATAATTTCCACCGTAAAGTTGGGGTGGCATAGAAGATGTTAGATATGGCTGCATGGGAAGGGTGGCATATGCCATTTTAGTAGGATCTTGGAAGTACACCTGATTTGGTAAGGGATATCCTCCATAGTAAGGCGGTGGGGGATTTCCATTGAAAGATACTTGCCCTGATCCTGCAATGTTCTGGAACTGTATAGGCTGCTGTGAAGCACTAGGCTGCTGCATATTGGCACCACTGTTGATCACTGATGCTGCTGCCTGTTGCTGTTGGGTACTCTGAATCCCATTCTGTGGGGGGCCTGTCCGTTCAAGGGGTGTACATTCAATCATATTGCGTGTATGCACATGCATGTGCCTGTAGACACCCAACCTTTGTGATACATCAGGTGTAGTTTGCTATTATAGCAGGCTTTGGTTTACTTGAGCCTGCCTAGGCTGTTTAAGTATGCTTGCATGAGGGGGAGATGAAGTGAGAGTGTTATCAGTAGTGCTGATAATAATGTTACACTCCTGTTGTATGCTAGCTTTACTACGCAAAGCTGATACATCCTTCACATGGGGGCTGTAACAGTAAAGGTTAAAGGTGATCATGTTAATTTCTCAATTAGGCTTTATAACGTATCCAAGTCACCGTCATTTGGGTGCCAGTCCTGATGGATTACTAGCCGGTCCTGATGGATTACTAGCCAGTCCCGATGGATTACTAATGTATTAGAGATAAAATGCCCTTAAATACTATCAAAGATGCATGCCTTCATCATAAGCCTCAGATGTGTAATGATACACCATCATGTAAAACACATCATCCCTACTAATATCACGTCCAGTGACAAATAGAGGCTTCATACTGAACTGAAAAGAAATTGTTCTTTGTGTACAACCCAACAAGGCATTTAGTAGTGAAACCATGCACAAGATCACCATGTTTTTCAAGAAAGCAATACTGCCTGTACTTGTAGAAAATAAAATGGTGCCATTAATTCCAGCACATAAGCAAAATCAGCTAGTAAATGCAACACCGAAACCAGTTAAGCATTGAAAGGGTGCTACTGTGAAGAAGATGAGTCAAGAGTCTAGATGATTGGGTGTGACAATGATGCATGCCCATTTCAGTGGTTCATACCAAGTACTTAAAAATGAACATTCAAATGGACATAATACCACATACCATGTACATTCACCACTGACTCGCACAATGCACCACACACCATTTTATCTACTATGCTGTATTTTGAACAAGCATTACACATATAAATGTTATGAATTTTATGTATGGTAGTAGCATTTGCTGCTAACTAGGCTTTGCATTTTGATGGGGAAAAAAAAATTCTAAACGGGTGACTGAATTTGCCGAATCATTATCAGTGATCGTGGAGCTATTTGGAATTGTGCCGTTCTTACTCCATCACTGAACGACCATTCCCACAAGTTCTCAAACACTTTGCATGTGTTTTGTGTCTATTGTTCTGCTGCAACTTAGGATTGCAGTCCAATCAGATTGCAGCATTCAAGAAGGATCATTGTGTGCGATCTACTGAGTCACCATTTATTAGCAGCGTTGAACAGTTCTGTTTCATGGAGCGAATGGAGCTAAAGAGTACTTTATAGTTCTGTTGGGCTACATTGTCAGTTACGAAGCCAGAACAACTGGATGTCAGCTATTGCTTATATAGTGTTTTTGCCGTTCTTTCTACTGACTGGCTTTGGAAAGAGTTTGTGCTACATTTACTTGCCAGCGGCTTTCGACAAGATCTTAAAGGAAGAGTGAGGCGATTGTATAGTTGTGGTGATGACTCCTCTGCTACCCACCATGAAAGACCAGGCAATAATTAACATTTGCATTCAACACTACCGTGACTAGAGTTAGTATGATCAATGTATGTAGCCTAAAGGTCTCTCAACTATCTATATCTCTTGTGATGTGACTGTCCCACGCCTATGGAAAGACCTCTATACAAGCTAGAGACAGCGGACTTCTTCATAACATAATAACAAGCGATACTCCGTCATGTAACATCCGGAATCAGGACTATTCCCAGATCATTACGTAATGTTGGGTCTGGGTACAAATCGTAACTCTAGCTTTGTACCCAGACACAACATTACGTAACGATCTGGGAATAGTCCTGACTCCGGATGTTACATGATGGAGTATCGCTTGTTATTATGTTATGAAGAAGTCCGCTGTTTGGCTGCCACAAAAGTGGCTTTGTGACCAACCCATATTTGAGTCACTAAATTTAATAATGAGCTCAATCGCTAGCTATGTGTCATGTGTGTTTACCCGCCGGAATTTGCTTATTAAACCGCTAGCTATGTGTCATGTGTGTTTACCCGCCGGAATTTGCTTATTTATGACTTATTTTAATAAGTCATTTTTTTATTTTAATAATTATACATTAACAAGGAAATACATACATACATACCCTGACACACTGAGACACACTAGCTATGAAAGTTACGATGAGGAAATATCCCCCTCCTGAAGGGAACATCCACATCGTAAGAGGAGGGCTCGGGCATTGGCTCGCACAAGAGTCAAATTAAGGCGGCCATACAGGCTGCAGACAACCTTGGACTTGGGGGAGTTGGTCCTTGTGGCAAGGTATGATGCGAGCCGTGAAAAAGCTTGCACCGCTTCGCTGCCCCAAGCTCCATATGACTCGGCCACAAGGGGAATACACGTCCACCCCAACTCGGAACACTTGGCATCATTGGCAGAGTGCTTCCTTAGCTCAGTCATAAACAAGCAAATTCCGGCGGACATGACACATAGCTAGCGGTTGAGCTCATTACTAAATTTAGCGACCCAAATAAAATAAGTCATAAATAAGCAAATTCCGGCGGGTAAACACACATGACACATAGCTAGCGGTTGAGCTCATTACTAAATTTAGCGACCCAAATATGGGTTGGTCACAAAGCCACTTTTGTGGCAGCCAAATTTGAGATCAAATATGCCAAGGTCTGTCCTAGACCAAGTCCGTACCACTAATCCCTCGTTTGTATGTACCAAATTTGGAATGGAATACGCCAAGGTTTGTCCTTGACAAAGTCCACACCACTAATCCCTCGTTTACGTGTACGTGACGACCGATGGAATATGCCAAGGTTTGTCCTTGACGAAGTACGTACCACTAATCCCTTGCACTGCTTCATTCCCAACATTTTGTTGAATAACCCAACCAGTCTGCTCACCTTCCATCTCTCTGCGACACAGCACGGTTATTTTTAAAAGGCACTTGTATATTCGTAGTTCATGACAGCAGGATGTTGATAGTCTCGTACCCAGACCAGTTTACGTAAGCATAATGTAGCTACGTAAAATGGAAGTCGTTCTGGACGTAGGACCAGAGATAATACATAGAGGGATTGGAAACTAGATAATTAACACGGGCAATCCTAGCTACGGGTCTAGAATCCGTTAAGGCATACAATAGCTGTATATACAATTCTCCATCTAAGTATTCAGTCTTTTTCGGCCTTCTGCAGATTCTTATTTTGCGCTGATTTGTAACGTTCTATCCATGCTGTGGCATGACATATCCAGAAATGTCCCATACATCGGAGGACATCTTGCAATTTTTTTCAAATCGAATTTTACACAAGCTTACTGTGTTCTAAAAATAATTCTAAGTATTATATGCATGTTTCATTCAGTTTACGTAACGCATCGTGAAACTAAAATCAAGACAAAAAATTAATTTCTACCGCTCGATAATTTATTCATAAAAGAATAATTTTATTAAAAGAGTTAATATTAGCAGCGCAGGATCATTTGCTCACGAGACGTCTACTAAGCTGCAGACCGTGGTCATCATAGCAATCTTGTTTGCTACCGGTACTTGAAACTCTACCGGCGGATCCTCACTGGAGGCACCCAGCGCATTGATAAGGCAATGGGATGGTGTCAAACAATACTGATTTCTGATACGTCGGTGAGTTTCATACATGTATGAATGTACGTGCGCTATAGGGTTAAGATAGGAAGAGATGTGGAGGGGGAGGGGGGGGGGGGGGGGGGGGAGATTTAGCTTGAGATGTGCGAGTTTGCATGAGCATTTCCTATTCTATACTTTTCCTTATTAGTGTGTTCGCTGACAGCTTGGACGAGATCATTACTATAAATTTGAACTTCCCCCCCCTCTTTCTCTCATGCAGCACACACACACACACATACGCACACGCACACACACACACACACACACACACACACGCACACACAGATCACTTGAGAGCACAACAGGATCAAGCTGTACTTCATAATACCTAGGAACACACAATTCCTACTTTAGCAGCAGAGAAACAACTATTATACTGCAGTAGCAAAGATTCCACTCTCCAGCTTCAACTTCTATAGAGTGTGGTGCAGTCATGTACATGTACATGTGGACTAACAGAAAAGGAAACACTTCTTTAGGTAGGGAATTTACTATTACAATCACATATGTGCATGAAATAAAACAAGAACTCAATACATATAGGTGTATATGGCATTTTAAGTTTCCAAGGGAGGTACTTTGTAATGTTGTTCTTCATTTGGGAACAATTCATAAATAACCAATACATGTGCAATCGATGTGTTGCCATTGGATCATGCAGTTGTTTGCAATAGTATACTTTGTTCTGTATGATTTGCTTACTTTGTCATGTGCACACCCATACACAGACATATAAGCCACACAAGCACGCATACATAGCACATTCACATACACATGCACACACAAGTATTACATACACAGCACAACCACAAGCATAGATAGATATTCACACCACATACATTTATGCACGCAACATATGGGTGGCGTACGGCCCACCCACACATTCATACATGTACATGCAACCTGCCCACATACACATAATACACACACATATGCATATGCATACACTTATACAGTTGCAACCTGCAGCCTTAATGTACATATACTGTTTATCAAGGCATGTCCTCATTCTCTCCATCTCATCCTTGGTCCTCATATCACCTCTCTTCCATCGCTTTTTTTCCTGGTATTTTTCCTTTCCTCCTTTTTCTCTACCCTCTATCCTTCCTCTTCCCCCTGTCTTCCCCTCCCGCCTTTGTTTTCTCGCACCACACCTCTCTCTCCCGTTCTATCTCCCTCTTCCCTGTCATTTTTTGGCTACATTCCTCTGGAGGCTTCATCACGTTGATCTTGTGTAAACTCACTGTGGTCCATGAATAATGATGAGTGGGCAACTCACACACACACCTCTGAACAATGTAAAGAACTATTGCAGTGTGTCAGATGGCACTGCAGCATCACCATACACAGTTCAACCTCAACTTGAGCTTATGCAAAAATGTTTCAGTGTTGTAAAAGTATGTGTGTGTGTGTGTTTACAATCTTCATGCACGTATATAACTTGTATATATGGACATGTACCAAGCAAGTTTCTGTGTGGGTTGGTGTGAATGTGTTTAAGCACTGTGGTTTTCTTATCATCACATCAATGGGAGGGTTTCTACTGCATCAAAGGATAGTATGTAGTCTACATGAATGTGTGTGTGTCTCTGCTAGTCTGGGGACCCTAGCATGATGTAGGGTCTGGAACCGCACGTATACCAAACTTGTTCTGATTAGTTTTTGTTGATATTGTATGTTTATATGATATTCATCATCCGCAAAACCGCGCTCTCACGTGAACGAATCAACACCCAATCACACTAATCTGGGGATCAGTATACGTGTAGTCAAGAAAGCTGTTAGCATGAGCGCTAGCATCTCTGAACCTGGGACGATCGGCGCCTCTATAGCTTCTCCACCTTCAGGGTGACTTGTTTACACCTGTGAAATGTCCATGGAGTAACAACTGCAACAATTGAATGATTACTTTTGATAAAGTCCAACCTGTCAAACATCACTGGCAGGCAAGCATAACATAAGCTTTTCCCATATCCTGTTGGAAGTACAGCAAAAACATCTAGTCCAGCAGCAAGGGCTAAAACAACATCCATTTGGTGTTGCTTCAAAGAATCATAACCCAAGTTTTGAGCGGCATAATTAGCAGAATCCTTCATGTTGCAATCGAGTCTAACAACGCTCTATATTCGACGTATGAACGATCAAGCACACGTAAAAAAAAAATTAACATGTCTTCAGCATCCTACCGTGACTGAGGGTGGAGAAGCTATAGAGGCGCCGATCGTCTCAGGTTCAGAGATGCTAGCGCTCATGCTAACAGCTTTCTTGACTTTTTTTCTACACATATACTGATCACCAGATTAGTGTGATTGGGTGTTGATTGTGAGAGCGCGGTTTTGCGGATGATGAATATCATATAAACATACAATATCAACAAAAACTAATCAGAACAAGTTTGGTATACGCGCGGTTCCAGACCCTACATCATGCTAGGGTCCCCAGACTATGTCTCTGCATGTGTGTGTACTGTATCAAAGGATAGTATGTAGTCTACATAAATGTGTGTGTGTGTGTGCTCAAAAAGTCCTTGTGGTTATCTTCACATCACAATACGAGGAGCTACCCTACTATGTGCACACACACACAGGGTTTAATGAAGGTAGTCTACACACACTTTACTTCCTTTGAAATATCCAGAAATGGCCCATACATAGGTTAAAGTGATGTCGTACAATAATTTACTTCACCAGCGGCATGTATTTATATTTCTCACAGCATTCGTACCTCTCCCACCTCCATAGATTGAACCCTCATTGCAAAGAAGTGCTCTTGATCATGCAGAGATTATAGTGTGAACGGAAAATTATAAAGACTAGTACACTGACCAACTCATGTGTAGTGCAAACCCATCATGTACGTCGCTTTTTTCTTGTTTCTATTATGTTTTGGTCCCAGTAATTATGATCATGTTTGATGTATGCTCGTCGTTTTCTCGACAGAAGTGAATTGATACTCATTCGTTGCTCAGTGAGAATTATTTCTTCAGCTGGGTTCCATTTACAGGAGCTGAAGTAGCCCAGAAATGGCCCATACATTGTAGGACATCTTTCAATTTTTTTCAAATTGAATTCAAAACTAGCTTAAAATTGTCCTTATTATTATATGTATTTGTCATCAAGTTAGCGTTACACATTGTAACGCTACATTCAAGACAATTTATTAATTTGTACCGCGCATAATTAAAACAAATATGTCATGCTGTAAATTAAAAATAATCTAGACTAGAATTACTAACTAGCTAGCTAGCTAGTTCACGAGACATCATCACTGGAGTTTGTGAGACTCTCGAGTATATGACCGTGAGTTTGTTATGTTATAGCCTCACTTACCCTCTAATTGCCAAGGTTTAATGCATGTGTTTAAATATGCGACATGATTGGCAACTGCGTGAATCTCACGCTGAATGAGTGAGACTTTGTGATCGAGCGTTCCCCATTCAATTGCTTTCTATGTAACTGTCATTTTAAAAATTGTATTCGCTGAAAGCTTCGAAGTCTTTTACCATGAATGTGAAACACCCCGCCCCCCAGATTTTCACACGCTAAAGAGATATTACGCACACACGCACACACACACACACACACACACATAAACACACAAAGCTAAACACACACACACATAAACACATAAACACACACAGCTACTCACACACACACACACATAAACTACTCAGATCACTTAAGAGCACAACAGGATTGAGCTATAGCTCTAGGGGTTACAGTGTCATCATGGGAAGTTCGCTGCCATGTTTGTTTGATGTCCTAACTATTATATGTCATCATTTATAAATACGTGTGATGTACTATTTTTTGGCCTGTTCAAGAGGCACTACTTCAGACTTAGTAGCAGCAAGAACATGGTACATGTATATGTGCCACAACTGTACCAGGATTGCTTACTTGGGTCAGTGATGGTCCTCTGTTTGGCTTTGGCTGAAGTGATTGCACAGGTCATTTATTTGCCTACCAAGTCATTTTAGATGCCTACCAGTTCACCAGGTCATATGGGTGGTCCACCAGGTCATATGGCACCAGGTCATTTAATGGATGCCTATCTGTTATCACACCAACTGTGTTGTCCCTTCAGCGTTATCGTCCCAGATGGAAGTTGTGACCTAAATAATATAACAATATAGATGTTTGTCTAAAGCCAACTGTACCTATTCATGTCCTATGCTTCATTGCTACCTTGCAGGGAATTGACCAACCTGGACCCTTCAACTGGTGCCGAGGATCATGAGTCTGCAGATCATACACACAACAGTGAATTGCAAGACAAAGACTATGGCTGTGTTCCTGGCAGGAGGAAACGAAGGTCCAGGAAAGTTGTGCTGTAGTGAGCAGAGAGACAACAGTAGCCACTCTCCAGTTTTAACTTCAAGACAATGTGCAGGTTGCAGTCATGTACATGTGGATGAATGGAAAGAATATACTTCTTCAGGTCAACTATTGAACACGTGTATATGTGCATGAAATTAAAAGAAATTTTTAACTCAACCTATGTATGTACATATGTATCGAATTTGATTTGCGTGACTTTTGGATCACCCTGTACAGCTGTACACCTACATGAACACACATGCCTGGACAATTCATGCATGAATACATAACCTGCCCACACAGAGTTGGTCATATTGTTTATCAACATGTGTCCTCATTTACTCCATTTTACACTTTTCCCTCCTCTCCTCACATCACCTCTCTCCCTTCCAGCTTCCTCCCCTTTCCCTACCCTCTATCCCTTTCCTTTTTCTTTGCCTATCCCCTCCCCATCCCTCTCTCCCCTCTCCCCTTCTGTCTCTGTCCTGTCTTCCCTTTGGCTGGTTGAGCTTGTGTGTGTGGTGTGGCTATGAATAATGATAAGTGGGCAATGGGGAGTGACTCACACATGTTATTTTGTGTCAGAGCAGATGGCAGCACTCCTGAGTATACACACACACACACATGCACTTGCACACAGACACACATTTCATAGGGTGTTGTACATGACTAGTTTCATATACCACTGCATGCAGTTATGATCATGCCGAACATATGCATACATGTATGCACATTAAACCAACATGCATGGAGTGGAATGAGGGAAGTTTATTGAGCTTCACACCATTTCACATGCAAAAAGATAGGAGTCCTACACATACACATGGCGGCGATGCATGCACACGAAAAGTAATTTCAGATATGTACCACAAAGAGATTATAAATACCTACATTCACACACATGCATACACAAAAGTAAGTCATATACTGAAAACACCACAAAGAGATAAAGTGTTTTTGTTTAGGGAGTAAACAATGTTTAATGTTTTGATGAAGGGCGAATGGTTGTGCACCTAACCCCTGCTTATAATTAGATGTAGCATGGAAAAGCATATAGGGGCATTGAAAGGGGACTTTGTCTAAGGTTAAAGTAGGTCTAGCCTGCCTGCCTGTCTGCAACTCCCCCCTCTAAACATACTATCCCAATCTAGATTGTTCCTTCGTCTGGTTCCAGGTATTATATAATGGTGTTCTTGGGAAAGCAACCATTCAGTCTCATAGCCAGCTATCGACGACCTGAACTTTGCTGACCCACCCACCACTCCTCTTGTGCACTGTTTGTACCTGTACACTGATTTTCAATTTTAGACAGTGCAAGTCAGTTTATTTTCTAAATCAGCCACTCCCTATCTGCTAGAACTATTCAAAAAAATCGTTTATCTCTTAGCATACAAACAGATGTATTTCAATTCCTCTTTGCTGACAAAGGAGTTATTGCAGAAAGAGGTTAAAAGGAGTATGGTCGTGATGATTTTGATGAGAGATACTTCACAGATGAATGGTATGTCAAGTATGACCAAAACGGTGATGGGTGTGCAGTTGAGTTCCCTATCAAAATGAAGAGTTCTGTCACATGGACAAGGTGCAAAGCATTCTCCAAGATAAAAGAAATTAAAGTGAAAAAACTTTTTTTTGAACGCCTATACATGTTTGTTGTGAAAAAGCGTGTTTAACTATTGAAATCAATTATTGTGGGCTTCCCATTAAATTAATCAGATCAATAATCACTTCATGTACATGTATATGAAGGACACTAGAAAATTGTGCTGGCAGTAATGATATATATTTTTGTTGTGTGCATCTCCAAGAGACATCCGTCCAGTCAAGCTCTTGTGACTTCTCTTTTATATTCCAGCCTGCCCCTTATTTAATGTTGCACCCTGAAAGAGGTCTGCCTGCTTTCATTTTTTTGTGATGTCCAATTCAACTGCATCTGATATTAAACTTTCAATGAGGATCTCCAGGAACAGATGTAGCTCATCAGGCACCACATGGTCTATATAGGTCGATTGGTAGGAGTGCATGGTGGATACTTGACACTGTATGTATTGCTAGCTGCACAAGCTAAACTGCTCTCAATAGACCCAGTTGGATGCAGTGTCCCAACTGCAAAATAGAGAAGTATGCATGATATTAGTATCAATCATCACTTCATGTACATGTGTACATAGAAATTGTGTTTACAGTCATGTGTAATTCGTGTATTATTGAAGATTTGCATCAGTCATTAGTGTACATGACCATGTGTGTGTGTGTGTTCGTGTGTGCATGTGCGCATGTGTGTGTGTTTGTGTGTGTGCATGTGCACATGTGTGTGTGCATGTGTGTGTCTCTCTCTACTGGCACAATACTTGTGGGACGGCAAAGCAAATGCTGAGGTTTCTTTTTCAAAATTGATATCTCATTAGACATTCAAGTGCACATGCAAGCATATGCATGTGAGTATGTGTGTGCAGTGTGTGTGGGTGTATTGGCAAACGTGTGAGAGGGACACTAACCTCAAAGCAATGCTAATTTGCAGCCAGACATAAGTATACGATAGTAGTGCAACACTGTGTGAATGGTGTGAATATATTTCCCTGCATGTAGAAAGTTTGGAGACAATTAAATTGAATTAATACACAGCAGATACAACAGAATACAGCTATCACGCAGTTGAAGCTGCTTTCAGGATGCTTCAGTGTTGCTCGATCAATGGTGCACATTATTTAGAAAACAATGCATGCACGTTGTGGCGCCGTATTGGTTCCAATAGTTGCGTAATGGTATATACACGCCACAGACAAATATCAGAACGAATACACAACTATGTACAGTACCATCCAGACGTAGCTTGACAAACGTGCGCGAGACACGCTCGAGTCCCCAGTATGGCGTGTATGTTTGCTTCCGGGACACGCGTCTGAATTGTCGATCGAGTCTCGACCGAGAACATTCGTGTTTCGAGTATATTAGTTCGTGACGCGACGGTTAACAATCGTGACTCGTAGTTACATTGTCGTGTTTCGAATGTGCGGCGAAGTCGTGTCACGAATGTGTGAAGTCGTGTCCCTTAATTGCACGCGAGTTCGTGTCTCGAAAATGTCGCTTCGTGCCACTGATGCGTGTGAAACATAAGTATGCTCGAGTCACGCACGGGTATCACTCGTGACGCGCGCACGCGTGTGTCAAGCTACGTCTGGATGGTACTGTATGCGCGATTTATACAAACGATCCCGATCGCATCGGGTAAGATCGCATAGTATACCTGGTACATACTCTGTTGGGAAATACGTCCTGATACAGGTTGTAAAAAATTTGGCTGTGATAGTTCGCGCACTTCAGACCGACTTGCACTTGATCTAAAATGGGATGACGTGAACAACGCGAACGGGAAAGAAAAAGAGACGCTGCTAACTGCTGTTCAATGGAGCAATTTCTTCCCCAACGAACAAAACAAAACAATTGTAGATGCGTATGAAATGATTGAGGGTATCAGGAATTTCTACAAGCTTGAGCGTCAATAACTTTCAAGTTATTTACAATCACTCATAAAGAGAAAGTTGGAAGCTCAGTGTCAATGCCTCGCATTATTGCTGCAAGGCAGCAGCATCGAAGCAATATGTCTTCTGATTCTCCTCTTGATCATGATAAAAAGAATGTTGCTATACCGTTTCTCGACCACATCTCCACTCACTTAGCAGAACAGATTTCATCATTAACAATCACAGCTGGTTCAATATTAGGCATAATACCATATGTAAAGCATTCAAAGTAAATCAATCTGTCTAGAATTGTTGAAGCATACCATGATGACCTTCTATCCCCTGAGCTTCTGGAGCTAGAACTAATGCGATGGAAGTCAAAATATAGTGATGCCCCATATGAAAAACTACCTTCATCACCATCATCAGCAATAAAAGATTGTGATGCTGAATGTGAGCGGAGTGCCAGTGCTCTCAGACGTCTCAATAATTACATGAGATCATCAATGGGGAAAGAACGTCTGGCCAATCTTGCCTTGCTGCATTCATTACGAACAGCAAATCAATGTTGAAAGTGTTATTGACATGTTTCACCCAAGACGAATGGAAATGGAATCACTGATGGAATCACAGTCTTGAAGAATGCAATTAATCACCTTACACAGTTGTGGGTATCTGATTGTAATTAAATTACAAAAGGACAATTACATATGATTCAATCCTTACCAGAGAGTAAAAACAAACTCACAAATGCTTATCGCAAGTATAATCCGCAAGATGTATAATCCAACTATAGTTCACGTATTACCCTTGAGTCCACTTGAGTCCACTGAGCCATACTTTGCACCCCCCAACACAAAGCCTGGCTACGGGCCTGAAGCGTACCCTGCAAAACCAAACGAGACCATCGAAAGAGTACTACCGATAAAGGTATATAAATGTAGCTACCTACTCCTACTAAGCTTAGTTTACAATCTGACATTGGTGGCTGAACATTACTGATCAATTACAATCAATTACGCATCATCATCAATTACGCATCGGAATAATGTGCAGAACAAAGAAAAAATGAATGGAAAAAAAACCTTCTCTATAAGAAAGTTGGTGGGATATAGGATTTGAAGGCAATGGTGGTGTAAAAAGCATGGAAACAAGGGTCTGTAATAGTAAGTGAAAATGTCATAGTCCTATATTTAGCACACAAACATATATGCTACAAACGGGCTAAATATAGGACTATGACATTTTCACTTACTATTACAGACCCTTGTTTCAATGCCACCATTGCCTTCAAATCCTATATCCCACCAACTTTCTCATAGAGAAGGTTTTTTATTTACTTGTGTATATAAAGTATGCTGAATTTATATTAGACACACCCCTTGGGGCCCCCCCAATCCTGTTTACGTTCCTACGCTTATGATATTTAGGTATGTTCACTGAATGACAAAGGGTTGACAGCAGCGTACATGGATGCGAAAACAAGAAATGATAAAGAGAAGCTTAAAAGAGTGCGCAGCTGTCACTTTAACTTGCTTTTCATCAGCCCAGCGCTACTACTACTTAATTTAGCCGTCAGAGAAATGCTATTTTGTAATTGATGAGGCTCACTGTGTGACACAATGGTGTGTGTGTGTATATGTTTGACTGTGTGTTTAGGTGTTAAAATTTTGATTTATGAATATACTAATCCATCGTTTGGGGGGGAGTTTTTCAGAACTGAACAAATAAGTGAAGTAAGAAGTCTCATATCCAGTCATGTACACGTAATGGCTTTGACTGGAACAGCTATTAAATGTGCCATTACCAAAGTTTTTACCATTTTGGGTTTGTTAGATCCAAAGATCATTACAAAAACCTAATACCTACAGCTGCAGGATGATGTGATGAGGTGTGAGATAACTAGTCAGGTGTTGAGGTCCTTGGCATGTCATCTGATAATTGAAGATGTGATGTGTCTGGAGATTGTTCCACCTGGCGAGATGAAGAGTGGTCAGATAGAGGGATTCATTTGGACCAACTATACTGGAGGAAATGTCTGATAACAACTATTCTGAGGAGGAATAACTTGAGAATAGTGGAGCAGCAGAAGCCTGTGTCAAATATGGCGGATAATTCTCCAGTGGATGAGATGATAGGGACAGACATTAATTGCTGTGGATGAACTATTGAAATTGTTCCCTGCATGTTAACGTGAATCTTGTTACCAGACTTTACGTAGCTATTAATCGATAATTTTTACGTAAACAGGTCTGAGTACGAATGTATATCGGGCTCGCGTTCTCACCTTAAATGCACGCAAGGTGGTCCTGACTGTCCCAGCTCTGTCTCACGTGAGACTTATTAATTCGCTCTTGATTACGCGCACACGAACAGCAAGCTTACAATTCTCTTCTCTGCGATCGCAATTAATTTCTGTATTTTGGAAGGTTTGAAGTTGCAGAATGAGAGGTGAAGGGGTTGTTGATAACGCCGCCATCTTTTCCAAAAGATACGCCATGCCCCACCCCCTCCCACTGTACACATTCCAATTTTGGTCTGCAACGTAAATCTACCAAACCCTAGCCTTTTGTATTAATGCCTAAATACAAATAGCGTTATTACAAATTTGTGATAAATGGTTAAGTAACTAAATCAATGCCCTCAAATGAAATTGTGACTAAATACATGAAGAATAAAACTATAGGAGACAGCGGCCATGCAAAATAAAAAAAATTAATTATCTTATTTTTATGATTTTTGGAGGGTTTTTTGTTGGCTAAACTTTAGATGAAACGTTTAATAAATGTAGCGGTTCATTATGGTGATTGTTTCAAGTTAACAAGTGTACTCAAATTGCCTATTTAGTAATATTCCTGATTTTGGCTATTTCGTCCATGGCATACATTTAGCGTTCAATTTATTTTCACCATTACTGTTTGCCTAATTGCTAAAACTAATGCAGAAAGAATTCTCTAATCCCCTAGTTTAATAATCATTTTAAAACTTGCAAACACCCCTTTATTATGAGTCTGACATCAGTCACAATGAAGGTGCACTTATATTTTCAAACATGAACAATGCAGCAATACACATTGGCAGCAGCAACTACCAGTGTCCCTATACAATGCCTATATATAGTAACAACAACCACTTACAAGTACACCACACGACATCTGTAACTATGGCAACTACTGTCTCAAAATCTAAGTAGTTATTCTCATCCACGTTACATAGGCAGTACTGAAGGGTGAACATGATCAGCCATAATAGCACGGTGAGCCATAGCTTGAACTGCATTGCTGTGAGTAATAGTAGTAGTATGAGTAATAGGTGTACGAATAGGAAGAGTAAGAGTAGTAGGAGGAGTAGTAGCATGGAGAGTAGTAGTAATAGCTATAGTAACAGTATGTGGTAGAGCAATAGGAAAGATAAGAATATTGTGGCGTTGAATAGCAGTATGGACTTGAAGAAGTGGGCGATTGGGCGGCACTAACGGTCACAGCCACTGGAATGGCCACCACACTCCACATCACTATAACAAACACAACTGCAGCAATGTTGAGGCCCAAAGATATGTTAGCCTTTGTCCTGGCAGATGCAATGTTACCACGTTTCTCTTCATCCTTTGCCTGATGAGGAAGAATTGAGAAATTGTTTTTCAAAGTGATAGAGCATAGTACTTACATTATAAGACATCAGTAGTGCAGAAATGGTGCATAAAAGAGATGGCCAGCCTCCAATTATGAGCACCAAGCATGTCATCACAGCAGACAGAGTGAGGTAGTTATCTCCAGAAGATGTTCGGACAGCTGTATTAATTGGGACTGAGGTTGGCTGTTGTTGGATCACCATGACCGGCTAAAATTGAACACATCAGCAACAAAACAAATATGTAAGAAATGTAATTTTATACTGCCAACATGCATAGGGGGGATTGCTCATACCTGTTGAGGTGGTGTAATATAATTTCCACCGTAAAGTTGGGGTGGCATAGAAGATGTTAGATATGGCTGCATGGGAAGGGTGGCATATGCCATTTTAGTAGGATCTTGGAAGTACCCCTGATTTGGGTAGGGATTTCCTCCATAGTAAGGTGGCGGAGGATTTCCATTGAAAGATACTTGTCCTGGTCCTGCAATGTTCTGGAACTGTATTGGCTGCTGTGAGGCACTAGGCTGCTGCATATTGGCACCACTGTTGATCACTGATGCTACTGCCTGTTGCTGTTGGGTACTCTGAATCCCATTCTGTGGGGGACCTGTCCGTTCAAAGGGTGTACATTCAATCATATTGCGTGTATGCACATGCATGTGCTATTAAACACCCAACCTTTGTGACACATCAAGTGTAGCTATTATAGCAGGCTTTGGTTTACTTGAGCCTGCCTAGGCTGTTTAAGTATGCTTGCATGAGGGGGAGATGAAGTGAGAGTGTTATCAGTAGTGCTGATAATAATGTTACACTCCTGTTGTGTGCTAGCTTTACTACGCAAAGCTTATACATCCTTCACATGGGGGCTGTAACATTAAAGGTTAAAGGTGATCATGTTAATTTCTCAATTAGGCTTTATAAAGCCACCCTCATTTGGGTGCCAGTCCTGATGGATTACTAGCCAGTCCTGATGGATTACTAGCCAGTCATGATGGATTACTAATGTGTGACTGCTGTGGACTGGGTGTATTAGAGATAAAATGCCCTTATATTCTATCAAAGATGCATGCCTTCATCAAACGCCTCAGATGTGTAATGATACACCATCATGTAAACATATCCTCCCTACTAATATCACGTCCAGTGACAGAGGCTTCATACTGAACTGAAAAGAACTTGTTCTTTGTGTAGAACCTAACAAGGCATTTAGTAGTGAAACCATGCACAAGATCACCATGTTTTTCAAGAAAGCAATACTGCCTGTACTCGTAGAAAAAAAAATGGTGCCATTAATTCCAGCACACATACAAAATTAGCTAGTAAATGCAACACCGAACCAGTTACACATTGAAGGGGTGCTACTGTGAAGAAGATGAGTCAAGAGTCTAGATGATTGGGTGTGACAATGATGCATGCCCATTTCAGTGGTTCATACCAAGTACTTAAAAATGAGAAAGATTAATTCCATAATGCAAGGAATGGCAGTACTACCTTGGAGATAAACGACTCATCACATTCAAATGACATACCATGTACGTTCACCACTGGCTCGCAAATATTGCACAATGCACCACACACCATTTTATCTACTATGCTGTATTTTGAACAAACATTACACATATAAATTTTATGAATATTATGTATGGTAGTAGCATTTGCTAGCTAACTAGGCTTTGCGTTTTGATGGGGGACAGAATGTGCCGAATCATTATCAGTGATGGTGGAGCTATTTGCAATTGTTCAGTTCTTACCCCATCACTAAACGACCATTCCCACAAGTTCTCAAACTCTTGCATGTGTTTCATATGTATCGTTCTGCTGCAACGTAGGATTGCAGTCCAATCAGATTGCAGCATTCAAATGAAGGATCATTAGCAGCTGATGTGTGCGATCTGCTGAGAGTCACAGACTCGCCACTTATCAGCAGCGTTGAACAGTTCTGTTTCATGGAGCGAATGAATTCGCTTAGCGATGGTGTTACCGAGGGAGCTAAAGAGTACTAGTTCTGTTGGGCTACATTGTTATGAAGCCAGAACAACTGGATGTCAGCTATTGGTTTTATAATGTTTTTTCCATTCTTCCTACTGACTGGCTTTGGAAAGATTTTGTGCTACACCTGCTTGCCAGCGGCTTTCAACAAGATCTTAAAGGAAGAGTGAGGCTATTGTATAGTTGTGGTGATGACTCCTCTGCTACCCATCATGAAAGACCAGGCAATAATTAACATTTGCATTCAACACTACCGTGACTAGAGTTAGTATGATCAATGTATGTAGCCTAAAGCATGGGCGTCCCCAGGGGGGGGGCAGGGGGGGCCATGGCCCCCCCCTTTAGGTCTCAATGGCGCCCCCCTCCCTGCCGCCGCCCCCTTTTATTGAATTATTTAACCCGTTCCCCATATGCGCATGGCATCGAAACGAAAATTGAGTGGTGCTGAAAGTCGGAAATCAAAGTGGCAGCGCGAATTATTGCGAAGTGCAGAGGCGACAGAAAGCATTACGACCTATTTTGCTCGTACGGCTTGTAGTGCGGTCTCGACCTCGGAAGGTTCGCTAGCTTGTTCTGCGTTACGTTTAATTGCATTTTTGTATACATAGGCTGTCGCACTTTGGTTACTACTGGTACGTCCGCTGAGTCAAAATCTCTCACCGCACCTGATACGTGTACTAGCCAGCCAGAAGTACTATCCGATCTTGTGTCTGTTGATCGGGCTGACAGATTGGAGATTATCCAAGGTGCAAATATTGCAGTGGGCATCACTACCTCCAGCAATGAAGGTGAAGCTTTGTGTTCATCCTCTTTGGAACATCCTACACTGTCCTCCCCACAAGGAGATAGTGTACCATCCACTTCTAACCATCTTACAGGTACTAGTGCTGCTGTACCTTACCAGTATGACATAGCAGAAGTACTATATGGCAAATGTGCACCTACAGATGTTGGGGAATGGTCAAAATGTGAAGAATCCCTTAAAAAGTTAACAGAGCATGATAAGTACCTTGTTTTGAAGCATCACGTACGACAAACAACTGACGATGCATTTCCAGTTATTGTGCAATCAGGACGGCACAGAAAATGCAGCCCGTCTATGTTGAGCAATAATTTTGTTTTCAGTCCTTCTACAAATAGCATCTTCTGCTTGCCATGTAGTTTGTTTATTCCTCTACATGCCACTAAACGAGGAATGAAAGACCGTAGTCAGCTTTCTAGTTTTGTTAACATTGGTTGTTCAAATTACAAAAAAATGTATGAAAAAGAGGCTATCCACAGTCAATCAGAATACCATCAGGATGCATGCTTTGTTGCTGAAGGTATTAAACATCGATTTGAACAACCAGAAACAACTATCAGTTTCCAAGTTAACAGTGACTTGCAGAATCGACTGAAATTGTATAAACATATTTTAACAAGAATTGCTCAAGTTATTCACTTTTGCGGTAAACAAGGTATTGCTCTGAGAGGTCACAATGAAGACACAAATGATTCTCATCATAACCCTGGCAACTTTTTAGCAATCTTACAATTGCTTAGCAAAAATGACCCAGAGCTTGAAGGACACCTAACGAAACCATTGATGAAGAACTGCACATATATCAGGCAACGCAGTCAGAATGAAATGATAGAAGTGATAGGTAAACAGATCATTCAGAAAGACATAATCAATGAAATAAGAAGTTCTGGAATGCACTCAATCCTGTGTGATGAGGTCAGCTCCTCCAATGATGAGATTCTATCACTATGCATCCGTTTTGTTGATTCCAAGAAGCAGATACGAGAGGAGTTTGTAGATTTTATAGAAATGGACAGGATTACTGGTGAAGCACTTTATGAAGCAATTTCTAATTTTTATCAAAATCACAGTCTTAGTCTACAAGAATTGCATGGACAATGCTATGATGGGGCATCCAATATGTCTGGTGTTAGGAAGGGGCTTTCTGGGAGAATACTAGAACAAAGCAAAAAAGCATTTTACACACATTGCACTTCTCATGCTCTAAATCTATGTATTGCAGCTACCTGTAAGGAACAAAATATTCAAACAATTCTATCTCAAATGACAGCACTGTCAATATTTTTTAAGTATTCTCCAAAGAGAGAAAAACTCCTAGAATATGTTGTTGAAAAGGAAACTCACAGCTGTCCACAAAGAAAAGTGGTAATAGGGCTTTGTAAAACACGTTGGGCAGAACGGGATATAGCTTTTGAACATTTCTATCTTGCATATCCTTTTATAGTTAAGGCATTAGAAATAATTAATGGAACATGCCAAGGGATAGAAGCATACCCTGATGACATAAAAGTTGGATGGGAAACTGAAGCTAGGAGGGATGCTACAGCCCATCTTAATGCTTTATGTAACTTTGGAATTCTTATAGGAGTTGTAGCACTTTACCGACTGTTGCACCCCCTTGCCATGATTACTAAGTGTTTGCAAGGAAAGGCTGTAGATATTGTGAAAGCATTCAGAGATATTCAGGAAGTAAAGCATGATTTTCAATGTCTAAGAGATGGTGTAGATATGGAATTTCAGGCCATATACAACCAAGCCGAACGTTTGGGTCAATCTGTTGGAGTGGAACCGTCCTTGCCAAGAATTGCCAAAATGCAGATGTACAGGTAAATGGGTAATGTAAACTTCAACATATTGCCTGCTTAATGTATGCATTATTTTTGCTGCATGCACTGCAATGAAGACAAAAATGTAGCTATATATACGTATTTCTCATCTGAAGTCAGGACTTGTTGTGTTATGTATTTGTCTTTTTATTTTCAACAGAGACAACTACCCAGCAGAAAACCCTCTAGAGTACTACCGTCGCACTCTCGCCATTCCCTTTCTAGATTGTATAATTTCAGAGCTTGATTTTAGATTTACAGAGCTTTCCAGAACAGCATCTAACCTTCTACACTTGGTACCATCCATAATTGTCAGCAGTGACTATAATATTCAGGAGACAATAAAGCTTTATGAAACTGACCTACATGATTCATGTGTTGTTGATCAAGAATTGAAGCTATGGAAAAGGAAATGGATAGATTGTTTGGAGAAGGATCGTCCTGACTCACTTGGTGCCGCTATACTCGAGTGTGATGAAGAGCGTTTTCCTAATGTATTTCGTCTCATAAAAATTGGATGCACCATACCTATAACAAGCTGCACCTGTGAACGTAGTTTTTCTACTTTGCGTCGACTCAGGAATTGGATGCGGTCATCTATGAGTTGCTCACGTTTGTCTTCATTAGCTTTGATGAATATCCATTACAATCATGAAGTTAATTTGGATAGAGCAGTGGAAATTTTTTTAACACTCCACCCAAGAAAGATTGACCTGTCCAATCTGATGTTCTCATAAACATATAATCTATATCTAGATATTGTTATGATTTGCACTGTAATATTTGATATGTGAATTGACCAGCAAAATTTATTATCCTCCCCCCTCCCCTTCCCAATTGGCGCCCCCCTTCCCCGACTGGCCCCCCCCTTCAAGAAATGCTGGGGGCGCCCATGTAAAGGTCTCTCAACTATCTATATCTCTGGTGATGTGACTGTACACGCCTATGGAAAGACCTCTATACAAGCTAGTGTCAGGGAAGCCGGTTACAGCCGGAACCCAGAGGTCATCTGATGAGCTGCATGTTGATGAGTCACGTCAGGGTGATAAGGAATGACTGCCTGCACAGCATGTGATCGCGGCGCGGGATCAGACCAGTTTAGAACCGGTTTACCATAGATCCCCATAAAAAACCCCTTTGAGTGGTGGTTGTACTATACTGGCGCGTACTGCTGTAGTGCGGTGCATACTCTATAGTGTGATCATACACAGCCCGGTGATTCTGTGCGTCGATACGCTAGCGCGGTGAACGGTCATCTACACTAAAGACAGTCATAACATAATAACAAGCGATACTCCGTCATGTAACATCCGGAGTCAGGACTACTCCCAGATCGTTACGTAATGTTGGGTCTGGGTACAAAGCTAAGTCATAAATAAGCAAATTCCAGCGGGTAAACACAATGACACATAGCTAGCGGTTGAGCTCATTACTAAATTTAGCGACCCAAATATGGGTTGGTCACAAAGCCACTTTTGTGGCAGCCAATTTGAGATGGATTATGCCAAGGTCTGTCCTTGACCAAGTCCGTACCACTAATCCCTCGTTTGCATGTACCAAATTTGAGATGGAATACGCCAAGGTTTGTCCTTGACAAAGTCCACACCACTAATCCCTGTACGTGACGACCAAATTATGGAATATGCCAAGGTCTGTCCTTGACGAAGTACGTACCACTAATCCCTTGCACTGCTTCATTCCTAACATTTTGTTGAATAACCCAACCAGTCTGCTCACCTTCCATCTCTCTGCGACAACACGGCTATTTTTAAAAGGCACTTATTTTATAAATAGAAGTTTCACCATAGCAACGGTCCGTGTATATTACGTATTTTTTAATTACTTTATGTATACACAGCAAGAATACACGAACATGGATTGTACACCTACAGTAATCATTATTCAACATAGGAGGCATACATACAGAAGAGGCCTTACAGTCAGGTTAATCTTGACAGGATGGCTCTGCAGTTAGCTCTCACTAAGGCTAAGCCTAGGCGGCTGTATATTCCAAAGATGGCCTTGGACTTGGGTTGGTTTAGCCTGGTGGAAAGGCGAACAGCGAGCTTAGAAAAGGCCGCCACTGCTGCAGCACCCCAACACCCATAGGTCTCGACCACAAGTGAGATGCACACCCAACCCAGTTCCTCACACTTCCTGTCATTATATGAGTTTATGCTTTCTGTTCTCGACCACAAGGGCTGCCGAACCTGCCGTCATGCTCGCTTCTAGCAAAACACTTGGATGTAGCGTGGACGTGACGGACAAGTCAAAGGCAGCAGGTTTGCCAAGGTCCCAGTTAGGGACAAGAACATCTGCAGGGCGGGATAGTGGAAATTCTTAACTTCGCCCAAAACAGTATGAGGCAGTCATAGGTTTTCTTGAAAGGAGACGTATTTCTCAATTGGCCGACTGGAAGTGGCAAATCGCTGCTATAGTACATGACCCTGGTATTCGATGACCTGCTTAAGCAAGAAGGCAGCATAGCTTTGATCGTGTCTCCACTAAAGCCTTAACGAAAGATCAGGTTAGCTTTTGTTCACTAATGTTACTCCTTGCAAGGCATTACATGGATTGGAAACCCGCACGTATAAATTCTGTCACCATGCTCGTTTCGCCTCGTACCCCGACCAAGAAGCAAAACTAAGCCTTCTTTAGCCTTTAAAGAGGTTTGTACTTGCTGTACTAAACTTTTGTTTATGTACATGTAATAACTCTTAACTCGTAACAACAACATGAATACCATACATACAATTTCTGTTTATATACAAGTTCAGTGATATAGATATGTCCAATCATATTAGAGCTTGTCGGCATGTAATGATCCCGAAGACGTCCGGAACACCGATCATTCTCTGGTAGCGGCTGTGCAGTCCCGCCAAGTGCGTATTAACGGTAGTGCAGGTCCCCCGACCGACTTCATTAATATTACATTCGTCCCACCCTCTCTTGAAGCTTGACCCCAAGCTTCAGTTGTACCTCAACACTGGGTGCCTAATACGTTGCGGGTAGCGTCTCTGTACTGCAGCCGGCTGTTCTTGCTGTGGTGGAAGTATCAAATGTTCAATTTGAGGTGCCTCCCAGTCAGCAACACCATGTTCTTCATACTTGTCACCCTGTGCCTCGACTTCTTCTCGTACAATTCGTGCCTGGAGTCTATTTACATGCACCACACGAGTCCTTGCTGTTGTTGTGTGTTCGATATCAACATTAACCGGGGAGAGTACCTGCCTCACTGTCCATCCTCCTTCCCACTTTGATTCCAGTTTGCCAGCTGTTGGTACATGCAGCCAGACAGCATCCCCAACATTGAATGTTCTGCATTTTGTTGAGCTGTCGTAGGACTTCTTCTGCCGCTGTGCTTCCTGTGCGATGTGGCACTCCACCAGATCTCTTAACTCAGCCAATCTGACTTGCAGGGTATGTTCATAGCTATGTGGATCATGACCTTTCATTTCATCTCCCCCCAGCGATGGCGTGATAGGCAGCACAGGCTCTCTTCCCATTAGTAGTACAAATGGGCTCAGGTGAGTGGAAGTGTGGCGAGCTGTACGGTAAGCATATAGAAGGAGTGGAAGCTGACTTTCCCAGTCAGACTGTTGCTGAACATAGGCTCTTAACAGCTGCAACAAGGTTCTGTTAAACCGTTCCACCATACCATCTCCTTGTGGATGGTATGAAGTTGTTCGTGACTTGACTATACCGAATGCTGAGCAGGTTTTCTTCAATATTGTGCTCTCAAAGTTCCTTCCTTGATCGGAGTGAAGGATTTCAGGAATACCGAAGTGTGAAAACACCTCGATCAGTACTCTTACTATCCTTTCTGCTGTTTGATCAGGCATTGGTATTGCTTCAGCCCACTTGGTGAAGTAATCTTGAAGGACTAGTAGATATCGATTCCCATGACTGGACATTGGAACTTCCAGAACATCAACAGCCAACATTTGCCAAGCTCGACCTATTGGGACGTTAGTCATAGGTACTGCTACTGGCATTGGAAGCTTTGATTGTTGACATACTTCACAACTCCTACAGTACAACTCTGTCGCCTTTGCCATTCCAACCCAGTAGGCCACCCGCTTCAGTCTGTCTAGGGTCTTTCCAGTGCCCTGATGACCTGCACTTATGATGTCATGACAGCTGCGAAGAATCTCTAGCTGCAGGGAAGTTGGCATCACAGGAACAGTGATAACCTCTTCCAATGGACCCGGAACAAACCTGCGACAAAGAACACCCTCAATCATGTGTAACTGCTTCAACAGGTGCAGGTAGCGTTTTAATGGAAATTGTTTCCAGTTTGGCTTGGAGGTACCATTCCGTGATGTAAGGTGTTTGGTTACTTGTTGAAGTACCCGCGTCCTTTTGTTGTTCCTTTCGGATCCTGTCTGTGGTAAGTTCTGGGGTTATCAGTGTAGCAGAGCATGTATCACCGGCTTCTACTTCTACTGCAGGTACACGGGACAGAGCATCTGCATTGCCGTTTGCTGATCCTCGCCTATATTTGATCTCAAAATCAAATTCTTGAAGAGCCAGAGCCCATCTGCACAACCTGCCTTCCATCTTCTGTGCAGAGAGCCATTGTAGTGGCTGATGGTCCGTGTGTAAACTGAATGGGCGACCCAGTAAATAATGTCTAAACTGTTTGACCGCAAAAACAGCAGCCAAGCACTCCCGTTCTATAACACTGTATTGCCTTTCAGATGGAGTTAGACTGCGACTGGCATAAGCAATCGGGTGGCCTTCCTGCTCCAACACTGCTCCTATCCCCACTGCACTGGCATCTGTCAGCAGCGTGAATTCCTTCTTGAAGGACGGATAGCTTAAGACAGGGGCTTGCGTTAATGCAACTTTCAACATCTGAAATGCGTGCTGACAGTTCTCATCCCAACTGAATTCTACTGCTTTCTGAGTGAGACTGTGAAGGGGAGCTGCGACATCTGCAAAGTTGTTCACATATCGTCGATAGTATGATGCTAGACCTAGGAACTGCCGCACCTCTGTGGCATTTGTTGGTGTTGGCCACTTCTGCACGACAGTGATCTTCTCAGAATCAGGAGTCATACCCTCTTTAGAGAACACATGTCCCAAGTATTGCACCTTGTCAAGTCCAAGCTTACACTTCGTACCCCGCAATGTCAATCCTGCCTTTGCCAAGCGATCAAGCACTTGTCTTAGATGAGATTGGTGGAGCTCCATGGAACTGGAGTGAACTAGCACATCGTCAATGTAGCTGGTGGCAAAGGAAAGGCCATGAAGCACTTTATCCATTAGACGCTGAAAAGAACTGGGTCCACCGGTGACACCGAAGGGCATCCTGCAAAACTCATATAGTCCCATCCCTGGGCCTGGACAAAAGGCTGTCTTCATACGATCTTCTTCTTTCACTGGGAGCTGCCAGTAGCCTGATTGCAGATCCAGCTTGGAGAATACAGTATAGCTCCAGCCAGTCTATCTTGTACTTCATCCGGAAGTGGAAGGGGGTATGCATCCTTCATCTTCCTCTTGTTGAGCTCCCTGTAATCAATGCAGAACCGAAGTTCTCCATTCTTCTTGGGGACATATACCGCCAGTGCTAACCATGGGCTGCTGCTCACTCTTATAATGTTCCTATCCAGCATCTCCTGAAGTTGATGTTCAATTTCTTCTCTGTACTGAGCTGGTATACGGCGTGGAGGAACGCGGACTGGAGGGTTATTAGCTGTGGGGATGGCATGATGGGCTACCTCTGTGAAACCAGGAACCGTTGAAAACAGCTGCCTGCATGTACTCCTCGACCACATTTTGCAGCTCCACTGGGCACACTGGGATGTCGTGAGACGGTTCTTCACCAAATCTGGGTACAGCACATTCCTCGGTCGCATCCTTTTCCTCTGAATCACTCTGCTTGGTAGAGACAGCATAGCAACTGTTGACCTCGTCCTGCCTGCCAACTGTATGGACGACCACTGTTCCGATTCGCACATATGATAGGCTGCGATCAAAGACCACTGTGACGGAATGTTTGGAAAGAAAGTCCACTCCCAGAATGACAGGCATTAGTAACTGTTCAGCCACCAAGAGTTCCTGTTCCGCTTTAAAAGCTCCCAAGTGTACTGTGAGTCTGACCATTCCAACTATCCTCATCCCGTGCCCATCCGCTGTCCGAAGAGCCTGCTGTCTTCTCAAGATCACACACCCCGAAGGGAGATACGCCTTGTCTACTAAAGAAACGGAGGAGCCTGAATCTACCATTATTTTTACATCGCTATCGTCCAGTTTCCCTTTAATGACGGGTACACGCTCACTAGAAACGGCAGTAATAAATTCTTGGGCCTCTAGATACGATCGGGACGGCCTGTAGCCCTTGATGTAGTCGTCCCCAGTCCATTTCCCTGGTGCTGACAATTTCTTGCTACATGTCCAGGTTGGTTGCAGTTGTAGCACACTGTCTGGCGTCTTGGCTGCCTGCAGTACCGTGATAGGTGTCCAGTACGGTTACAAGTGTAGCATCTGACAGGAGCAGTAGCAGGGGCAGGTGACTGAACGGCAGCACTTGTGTGGTCTTGAAGTTTCCCCATCAAGGCAGACATTTGCTCTGTCAGGTACTTGACGCTATTTTGCAAGGCTCGCACTTCAGGACACGACGTTGTAATTGCGGCAACCGACGAGGTGGGCTTCTCCACTGCGATGGTTAGAAGAAGTTTAGCTCTGTTAACCGCGGCATCGATGGTAATTATGTCCGGGTTCGCTCGCAACATGCGACTGCATTCGTCTGGCACCCCCGCTACGAATTGCTGGAACAGTATTTTACTCTTGCTATCGTCGTCCAGTTCCGGCATAGCAGCATCCAAGAGTCGCTTCAGGTGATGTGCGTACATGTGGACCGTCTCTCCGGGGCGTAGTTTCCGAGATTGAAATTCGGCGAAAGCTGAGAACTCTGTCGGCTTTAACGCATTCTTTAGGGCTTGCTTCGTAGCGCAGTAATCTCCTCTTGTTTTCCCCGGAATCGCCAACCACGCGACGAGAGCTTCTCCTTCCAGCAGCGTAGGCAGCTTCAACGCCATCGTATCCTCCTGCCACGCGTTCGCGGCCGCACAAATCTCGAAGCGTTCCAACCAATCGGCGAAGTTTCCTTGGGAAAAACAGCTCGGCAAGCTTATGTGTCGTTGAGGCTCCATTCTCTGCTACCAGTGTAATAACTCTTAACTCGTAACAACAACATGAATACCATACATACAATTTCTGTTTATATACAAGTTCAGTGATATAGATATGTCCAATCATATTAGAGCTTGTCGCATGTAATGATCCCGAAGACGTCCGGAACACCGATCATTCTCTGGTAGCGGCTGTGCAGTCCCGCCAAGTGCGTATTAACTGTAGTGCAGGTCCCCCGACCGACTTCATTAATATTACATACAGATATGTAACAACAGTGTCCTTTGTACAGTTTTTACCTTGTTTGCTCCGATTGAAATCATTATTTGGCACGTGGCGCCTCTGTGTGCTGGCTGGTTTCCGTACCGATGGGCCAATTTTTATCGCTACAACGTTACCATGTAGCCCATGGAGGTTTATAGGCCGAGTTCGTCTCTCAGGTCTTAGAGGAATTGCGTTTTGGAGATAATAACCATTTTGTCGCGAAAAAGAGCTAGTTTTGTGGGCAGGCTTGTCGGGTCCAGCAAGGGATGGTCTGTAAATAAGCAGTGGCGTAGCGAGGGGGGGGGGGGGGGGGGGGGGGGGGGGGGACATATGTCCCCGGGCGCAGGGTTGAGGGGGCGCCGAAATAGACGAGAGATAAAAAATTATCGCGTCAACGAGAACTCACAAACGCATGGGCAGATACAGGGGGCAGTTGTAAACCCGTTCATATAATATAAGGCTTCTCCCCTTCCCTCTTTACCCCCGCGGGCGCCATTAGTGCATTATGTCCCCGGGCGCACAACACTCACACTACGCCACTGTAAATAAGCGATTCATGACATTCTACACAGTCGTTTATAAGCCGAGATGATAAATTTGTAGGGCAGTAGCCTTTGTTTGGTGGTATATAGCATCCCTAGTGTATGCATCCCTAGTGTATGCGTGATTCTTTATCTTTAACGGGCACTTTATATAACACGTGACAACTATTTGATCTCCTTTAATGAGAGATAGTGCTTCCATGCCCAAACTCAGAAAAAACTCTGTAGTGGCGTACACTCCCGTGCGCTTCTGTCTACACCGTTGGTTTCATCTAGCTCTGAAGCAGCCATGGCAATCATCACGCTAAACGAGGATAGCGACACAAATTCAAATTTTTGCGGGTTCCAATCCATGTATATAATCTTAATAATCCTGCTCCTTGCTATACATATATAATATTCATAGGCGTAAGAACCGGCGGGGGGGAGGGGGCCTTGGCCCCCCCCAATCTTGGGATAAAGTATGCTGAATTTATATTAGACACACCCTTTGACCCCCCCCCCCCCCCCCCCCCCCCCCCCCCCCCCCCCAATCCTGTTTACGTTCCTACGCTTCTGATATTTAGGTATGTTCACTGAATGACAAAGGGTTGACAGTGGATACAGAAACAAGAAATGATAAAGAGAAGCTTGAAAGAGTGTGCAGCTGTCACTTTAGCTTGCTTTTCATCAGACCAGCGCTACTACTACTTAATTTAGCCGTCAGAGAAATGCTATTTTGTAATTGATGAGTGACACAATGGTGTGTGTGTGTCACTGTGTGACTAAGTGTGTTGTGGATTTGAGTGTGCCTGTCTGTATATGTTTGACTGTGTGTGTATGTGTTGTGTGACTGTATGTGTGTGTGACTGTGTGTTAGGTGTTACAATTTTGATTTATGAGTATACAAATCCATCCTTTAGGGGGGAGTTTTTCAGAACTGAATTTGAACAAATAGGTGGAGTAAGAAGTCTCATACCCAGTCATGTACACATGATGGCTTTGACTGGAACAGCTATTAAATGTGTCATTACCAAAGTTTCTACCATTTTGGGGCTTGTTAGATCCAAAGATCATTACAAAATCCTAATACCTACAGCTGCTGGATGATGTGATGAGGTGTGAGATAACTAGTCAGGTGTTGAGGTCCTTGGCATGTCATCTGATAATTGAAGATGTGATGTGTCTGAGGATTGTTCCACCTGGCGAGATAGAGGGATACATTTGGACCAACTATACTGGAGGAAATGTCTGATAGCAACAATTCTGAGGAGGAATAACTTGAGAATAGTGGAGCAGCAGGAGCCTGTGTCAAATATGGCGGATAATTTTCCAGTGAATGAGATGATAGGATCAGACAATAATTGCTGTTGATGAACTGTTGACATTGTTCCCTGCATGTTTATTACAATATGTTAACTTGAATCTTTGTAGTGCTTAACTGCATAGTAGATGTGCTTTGTTTAAGGCTTTCCACCATTCAAGCACTTTTCTGTCGTGAGAAGTTTTGTATTTATACTAAATTTTAGATGAAACGTTTAATAATTGTATTAGTGCATTATGGAGATTATTACAAGTTAACTAGTGTAATAAAATGATTATTTAATAATATTCCTGATTTTGGCTATTTCATCCTTTGCATGCATATAGCGTTCAATTTATTTACACCATTACTGTTTGCCTAATAGTTAAAACTAATGCAGTAAGAATTCTCTAATCCCCTAGTTTAATAATCATTTTAAAACTTGCAAGCACCCCTTTATTATGAGTCTGACATCAGTCCCAATGAAGGTGCACTTATATTTCAAAACATGAACAATGCAGCAATTCACATTGGCAGCAGCAACTACCAGCATCCCTACAATGCCTATATATAGTAACAACAACCACTTACAAGTACACCACACGACATCTGTAACTATGGCAACTACTGTCTCAAAATCTAAGTAGTTATTCTCATCCACGTTACATAGGCAGTACTGAAGGGTGAACATGATCAGCCATAATAGCACGACGAGTCATAGCTTGAACTGCATTGCTGTGAGTAATAGTAGTAGTATGAGTAAGAAGTGTAAGAAAAGGAAGATTTAGAGTGGAAGGAGTCATAGTAGCAATAATAGTTGTAGTAACTATAGTAACAGTATGTAGCAGAGCAGTAGTAATAAGGTGATGATGGATAGCAGTATGGAGTTGCGGCTTGAGCACTATATGGAGTTGCGGCTTGAGCACTAACGGTCACAGCCACTGGAATGGCCACCACACTCCACATCACTATAACAAACACAACTGCAGCAATGTTGAGGCCCAAAGATATATTAGCCTTTGTCCTGGCAGATGCAATGTTACCACGTCTCTCTTCATCCTTTGCCTGATGAGGAAGAATTGAGAAATTGTTTTTCAAAGTGATAAAGCATAGAAATAATGCACTTACATTATAAGACATCAATAATGCAGAAATGGTGCATAAAAGAGATGGCCAGCCTCCAATTATGATGACTAAGCATGTCATCACAGCAGACAGAGTGAAGTAGTTATCTCCAGAAGATGTTTGGACAGCTGTATTAATTGGGACTGAGGTTGGTTGTTGTTGGATTACCATGACCGGCTAAAATTGAACACATCAGCAACAAATCAAAATATGTAAGAAATGTAATTTATACTGCAACATACAGTATAGGGGGGATTGCTCGTACCTGTTGTGGTGTTGTAAAGTAATTTCCACCGTAAAGTTGGGGTGGCATAGAAGATGTTGGATATGGCTGCATGGGAAGGGTGGCATATGCCATTTTAGTAGGATCTTGGAAGTACCCCTGATTTGGGTAGGGATTTCCTCCATAGTATAGTGGTGGGGGATTTCCATTGAAAGATATTTGCCCTGATCCTGCAATGTTCTGGAACTGTACGGGCTGCTGTGAAGCACTAGGCTGCTGCATATTGGCACCACTGTTGATCACTGATGCTGCTGCCTGGGTCTGTTGGGTACTCTGAATCCCATTCTGTGGGGAGCCTGTCCGTTCATGGGGTGTACATTCAATCATATTGCATGTATGCATGCGCATGTGCAAGTAGACACCCAACATTTATGGCACTTGTACTGTCAGGTGTAAATTGCTATTATAGCAGGCTTTGGTTTACTTGAGCAGGAATATGCTTGCCTAGGCTGTTTAAGTATGCTTGCATGAGGGGCAGATGAAGTGAGAGTGTTATCAGTAGTGCTGATAATAATGTTACACTCCTGTTGTGTGCTAGCTTTACTACAAAGTGTATGCAATCCTTCACATGGGGGCTGTAACATTAAAGGTTAAAGGTGATCATGTGAATTTCTCGATTAGGCTTTATAGTGCATCCAAGTCACCCTCATTTGGGTGCCAGTCCTGATGGATTACTAGCCTATCCTGATGGATTACTAATGTGTGACTGCTGTGGACTGGGTGTATTAGAGATAAAATGCCCTTATATACTATTAGGATACGTGCCTTCATTATAAGCCTCAGATGTGTAATGATACACCATCATGTAAAACACATCAGCCGTACTAATATCACAAATAGAGATATACAAACTAAAAAGAACTTGTTCTTTGTGTAGAATCTAACAAGGCATTAAGTAGTGAAACCATGCACTAGATCACCATGTTTTTCAATGCTGCCTGAACTCGTAGAAAAATTGTACCATTAATTCCAGCACATGAACAAAATTAGCTAGTAAATGCAACACGAAACCAGTTACACATTGAAGGGGTGCTACTGTGAAGAAGATGAGTCAAGAGTCTAGATGATTGGGTGTGACAATGATGCATGCCCATTTCAGTGGTTCATACCAAGTACTTAAAAATGAGAAAGATTAATTCCATAATGCAAGGAATGTCAGCACTGCCTTGGAGATAAATGACTCATCACATTCAAATGACATACCATGTACGTTCACCACTTACTCGCAAATATTGCACAATGCACTACACACCATTTTATCTACTATGCTGTATTTTGAACAAACATTACACATATAAATTTTATGAATGTTATGTATGGTAGTAGCATTTGCTAGATAACTAAGCTTTGCGTTTTGATGGGGAAAGAAATTCTAAACGGGTGACGGAATGTGCCGAATCATTATCAGTGATCGTGGAGCTATTTGGAATTGTGCAGTTCTTACCTCATCACTAAACGACCATTCCCACAAGTTCTCAAACTCTTTGCATGTGTTTCATATCTATCGTTCTGCTGTAACTTAGGATTGCAGTCTAATCAGATTGCAGCATTCAAGAAGTGAGAGTCACAGACTCGCCATTTATCAGCGTTGAACAGTTCTGTTTCATGGAGCGAATGAATTTGCTTAGCGATGGTGTTACCGAGGCAGCTAAAGAGTACTAGTTCTGTTGGGTTACATTGTTATGAAGCCAGAACAACTGGATGTCAGCTATTACTTTTATAGTGTTTTTGCCGCACTTTCTACTGGCTTTGGAAAGAGTTTGTGCTATACACCTGCGTACCAGTGGCTTTCGACAAGATCAGTGAGGCTATTGTGTAGTTGTGGTGATGACTCCTCTGCTACCCATCATGAAAGATCAGGCAATAATTAACATTTGCATTCAACACTAACATGACTAGAGTTAGTATGATCAATGTATGTAGCCTAAAGGTCTCTCAACTATCTATATCTCTGGTGATGTGACTGTACACGCCTATGGAAAGACATCAATACAAGTTAGAGACAGCGAACTTCTTCATAACATCAATAACAAACCATACTCCGTCATGTAACATCCGGAGTCAGGACTACTCCCAGATCGTTACGTAATGTTGGGTCTGGGTACAAAGCAGAGTTACGTTACTTAATAAGTCATAAATAAGCAAATTCCGGCGGGTAAACACAATGGCACATTGCTAGCGGTTGAGCTCATTACTAAATTTAGCGACCCAAATGTGGGTTGGTCACAAAGCCCCTTTTGTGGCAGCCAAATTTGAGATGGAGGTCTGTCCTTGACCAAGTCCGTACCACTAATCCCTCGTTTTCATGTACCAAATTTGAGATGGAATACGTCAAGGTTTGTCCTTGACAAAGTCCATACCACTAATCCCTCGTTTACGTGTTCGTGACGACCAAATTTGAGAAATTTGAGATGGAATATGCCAAGGTTTGTCCTTGACGAAGTCCGTACCACTAATCCGTTGCACTGCTTCATTCCTAACATTTTGTTGAATAGCCTAACCAGTCTGCTCACCTTCCATCTCTCGGCGACAGCACGGCTATTTTTAAAAGGCCAAAAGCAGGATGTCGATAATCTCGTACCCAGACCAATTTACGCAAACATATATTATGTAACTACGTAGATATTAGATTAGAAGTATGGGAAACACAGCCAATTAACACGATGTAACACCTGCAGTCCGCATAGTTCTCGTACTCAGGCCATCATCATGGCAAGATGCCAAGTCTTCTTTGACGGTAGGTCTTCAGGTGGAATAGAGACTGGAAACACACGGACTTTATCTAACGTTATGTGCACTAGTAGCGCTAAGGGGCCATCCTTTGCCTTCTTCTTTGTTCTACAGTCCAGCAGTGCCCAGTCCGGTCATCAGTTCTATAGAGACATGAAACGGCACCTTTTTTTTATCTCCGTAAGGAAGCATATTATTACAAAACCAAAATGCGTTGCTGTATAGAATACATGCCCCAACATATATACTCAATATGGCCCAGAACAGTATCAAAATACGCACGTTACAAGCCACAGTTTGACCCCATATCAGAAACTAGTTATTTGGCCCTCACATCTATCTGGTATAGGGAAAACATATACCATGCTATGTTCACGACAGCTATACGAAATATCATGCCAATACAATTTAGACGCATCCGTTTGTATTCAGTACGCCTCAGTTCACTTATGTATGTAATTACTACAAACGCGCGTATCTACCGTTAGGCCATTCCAAATGTGATAATAGTTTCCGTCCTCCGCCCGCGTCATTATAGGCTACCCGCCATTATGTCCATTATTCTAATTATCGGAATATTTATTTGAATGTTTATCGGAATACTACGTGTCCGTGTACGACGAATGTTGCCATGCGCACATATTGGCCGTAATAAGTTAATTAGACGGTAACTTCATGGCTAAGCGATTTAAACAAGAGTCACTGAAAACACTTCGTTCTGCAATCTAGACAAGAACAATGTCTTGGACGGTGCACGCGATCCTGATCAGATGTCTATACCATCTGCTTCAAGTTCTAGCACGCTAGCTATCAGCTCTCATGGCAGTGCTGCAATACTACATGGCGGTTCGTGCCAGGCAAGCTAGCATGAAATTTCTTACTAAAGACACCTTAGAGGTCTACAAATCTCCATCATACTTAGAACAGGAATTAGATTTATGGTGGTGTAAGTGGATTAATTATTCAGGAGAGCTACCGAACACGCCATCCAAAGCTCTTGTCTATGCTACTGAAAGTATGTTTCCTAACATTCACCATGTATTGAGAGTAATATGTACCGTACCAGTGACATCATGTGAGTGCGAAAGGAGCATCAATGTTCTTCGACGATTAAAGACTTATTTGCGTTCATCAATGGGTCAGGAACGGTTTTCTGGACTGGCCTTAATGCACATTCATTACAGCATGGAACTCAATTTAGAAGAGATCGTTAACATCTTTGCAAGGCAGCACCCGCGACAAATGGTTTTAGATCTTATTACAATATAATTATAATTGAGTATGATACACAAATACAAATACATGAGATACAAGAATGCAAACCTATAATAATATACATGTATATACCTACAGGTAAAATAGATTAAGATACGAGAGTCCGGACCATTATTGCTCTCACAATAGATCTGGTCAAGGTTAGATTAAGCTTGCTGTATACTTCGTACACACAGCTACTCTTTGATCTGGGAGACCCAATGGCAAGCCGGGTTGCTAGACGGGAAAATGTGCCCCTAGCCTCCTTCCCCCAATTCCCGTATGTCTCGACAGAGGAACGCACACCCACCCTAGCTCACTGCACTTGGGATCATAAGTAATTTTAATCTTAAGTAAAAGGTAACAGCTTGTGCACGTGTATGCAAACTTCAATACCTCTATACATATATTTTATATTATATCTGTTACTACGCAATTATGTTATGTTTTGTGACTTAAAAATTGCGAAAGTTGCTGTGGGAACTTACAGCGCTTCCCCATACCCCCTCGCTGGGCGGGAGGGGATCCCTTGTGGAAACCCCCCCTCCCAAATCCTGCATACGCCACTGCAACAGTGCTGAGTTGGACTATTTTATCTGCCGAGGAAAACCTAAAGTTATATGAACAAGTAAGTATTTCATATCCAGAAATGGCCCATACATAGGCGGTCATCTTGCCTTTTTAATTCAATTTGAATTTTAACCAACTCTATGATGTACTATAAGCAGGTCTGATTATGATATATGTACTTCAAAAAATATTCCATTAACCATTCTTTAACTAAAATCAAGACAAAACCATATCCGTTAAGTAATTAATTCGACTGTTATGAAGAAGTCCGCTGTCTCTAGTGTAGATGACCGTTCACCGCGCTAGCGTATTAACCCAACCAGTCTGCTCACCTTCCATCTCTCTGCGGCAGCACGGCTATTTTTAAAAGGTACTTGTGTTTTTTAATTACCAAAAGCAGGATGTTTATCATCTCGTACCCAGACCAGTTTACGCAAACATTATTGCAAAAATGTAGCTACGTAAAGTGGTCTGGTAACGAAGTCCACCGAAGTCGTTCTGGACGTAGGAATACCAATCACATTCTGGATAGCAAATAAATGAGATTCACGTAATACGTTAATTACGTACATTGGATTCCTTAAGCGAAATGAAAGCTAATTCTCTAGCTTCAGACATGATTGACATTGACTGCGTTCTTCAACTAGCAGCAATGAGGTTGGATATTCTTAACTTCGCCCAAAACAGTTTGAGGCAGACAAAGGCTTTCTTGAAAGGAATAATGACGTTTTTCTCAATTTGCCGACTGGAGTGGCAAATCGCTATGCTACAGCACATGACCCTGGCGTTCTATGACCTGCAAAGCAAGAATACAGCATAGCTTTGAGCGTGTCTCCGCTAAAAGCTTTAACAAAAGATCAGGTTAGCTTTTGTTCGTTTATGCTATTCATATATAATATTTGGATACGTTTACTGATTGACAAATGATTGACAGCAGCGTACGTGGATACAGAAACAAGAAATGATAAAGAGAAGCTTGAAAGAGTGCGCAGCTGTCACTTTAGCTTGCTTTCATCAGCCCAGCGCTACTACTACTTAATTTAGCCGTCAGAGAAATGCTATTTTGTAATTGATGAGGCTCACTGTGTGATACAATGGTGTGTGTGTGACTAAGTGTGTTGTGTATTTGAGTGTGCCTGTCTGTATATGTTTGACTGTGTGTGTGTGTGTGACTGTATGTTTGTGTGGCTGTGTGTTTAGGTGTTCAATTTTGATTTATGAATATACTAATCCATCGTTTAGGGGGGAGTTTTTCAGAACTGAATTTGAACAAATTGGTGAAGCGGTCTCTGTCCGTCCACAATCTAATGGCAGTTGTTGTCACAGGAGACTCAGTGTCAGAGAGGGCCTCCATCATGAGCACTGTATCTCCAGGAAGAGGGATGCACTCTGGGGCCTCATCAAGCGGTAGTCTGCTCAATCCATCAGCATTTGCTTGATTCTTCCCGGGCCTAAACACCATCTTGTAGCAGTATGCACTCAGAGTTAGTGCCCACCTCTGAATTCTGGCTGAAGCCATGGGTGGAACTGGTCTATCTTCGCTGAATAAATACTGCAGAGGTTTGTGGTCCGAAAACACAATGAATTAATTAATCTTCTTCCCAGCAGATACTGGTGGAATTTCTTCACCCCAAACACAATGGCCAGCCCTTCTTTCTCAATCTGGGAGTACTTCTTCTCAGCTGGAGCCAATGAGCGGGAAGCATAAGCAACAGGCCTCTCCGATCCATCTTCCATCAAGTGTGACAAAACAACCCCAAGCCCATATGGAGATGCATCGCAAGAGAGGGCCAGTTTCTTATCAGGGTCATAGTGTACAAGTAAGGTTTCCGATGTCAGTAGTGACTTTGCTTTGTTAAAAGCCGCCTCCTGCTCTAACCCCCAATGCCAGGGATGATGTTTTGTCAGGAGTTTGTACAGGGGAGCCAAGACATCCGCTAGATGAGGAAGGAACTTGCCATAATAAGTTACTAACCCTAGGAACGATTTTAACTGAGTGGTGTCGTGAGGGCTGGGTGCATTCACGATTGCACGCCTTTTTTCCTCTGTTGGCCGGATCCCGTCAGCAGAGATGTGGTACCCCAAGTACTCCACACTAGGTAGCATGAATCTGCATTTTGATTCCTTCAGCCACATACCCGCTTGCTCCAGTCGCGATAACACTTTCTCCAAGGTAAGCAGATGTTCTCTCCTTGCTGACCCTGACACCAGTATGTCATCTAGGTAGACATGGACATTAGGGATATCACCAAGGAGGCCTTCCATGGTGCGCTGGAAGATCGCCGGTGCAGAGGCAACCCCAAATGGAAGTCGATTATATCTGTAAAGCCCTTTTTGAGTGGAGATATAGACACAAACTTCTTGGAATCGTCGTCTAGAGCCAGTTGCAAGTAAGCGTTTGCTAGATCCAGTTTGGAGAACAACTGCCCCTTTCCCAAGGAAGCCAGCAAGTCATCTATCCGAGGAAGTGGGTAGGACTCCAGGTCTGCCACCCGATTTACGGTGAGTTTGTAGTCCCCACAAATGCGAATGCTGCCATCTTGTTTCACAATAGGTACAATGGGGGCAGCCCACTCCGAAAATGTCACTGCTTCGATGACGCCCATTCTCTCCAGTCGGTCTAGCTCCTGTTCGACCCTCCCCCGCAAAGCAAAAGGCACTGTGCGTGGTTTGTAAAACGACGGTTTAGCTGAAGCCTTCACCCGGATTGTAACAGCACATCCTTTTAACAGGCCCAGCTCGTCTTTGAACAGGTCCTCATGTCTGCCTAGCAACTCCTGTACATCATTGTCCGCCCTTGTGTGAAGCACCGATAGTGCAGGTTTCAATTCATGCAGCCAATTTCTTCCCATCAGCGAGGGACCAGTACCTGCCACTACCAACAGATCCAGAAGAGCCCGGATGCTGCGACAGCACACGCTCTCTGAGATACTTCCCTTTATGACCAACATCTCCCCCGTGTAGGTACGCAGACGCATGTTCGTTTTTTGCAGAGAGGGTCTTGCTGCAGCGTCTGCCCACAATCGGTGAAAGGTTGTCTCACTGATGATAGACGCTGATAGAAGTATCCACTTCCATGACCAAGTCCGCGCCGTTGATCGTAACCGCTAATGTCAGTGGGGTTTGTGACGGATCCTTCACAGTAAACAGTGTTAAGTGTTTACAGTTTCCTCTGGCGCCTGTCCAGATGGTCTCTCTGCATCCTTCCGTCCTCTTTTTGGAGCACTCCGACAAACCCGAGCGAAATGCCCAGGCTTACCGCAGTTGTAACACACTGCGGACTTAACGCGACAGCTGGATGCGTTGTGCTTCCCCCCGCAACGATGACAGCTAACCGAAGACGGTGGTACTGGTTGGACAGCGTGGACTGAGGCCGTGTCAACTGGACGCTGGAGATCTGCAACGTTCTTTTCCGCCAACTCAGCTGCTTTCGCTAGCTCGAAAGCTTTGGAAAACGTCAGGTTCACCTCGGACAACAATCTTCTTTGCATGAACTCTGGAATCGCGTACGCCACACACGAGGCGGTCCCGCAGCATACCGTCGAGGGTAGGTCCAAACTCACAGAACTCGGACAACCGACGAAGTTCCGCCACGAATTGCCCGACAGTCTCGCCGTCCTTCTGGGTGCGGGAATTAAAATGGAAGCGTTGGACAACTGCGGAAGGAGGAGGTGAAACATGATTACGAACCAACTCCACCAGTTCAGCAAAGCTGTCCTCTGTAGGCTTTCTAGGGGCCACCAAGCTACGAATAAGTTCATACGTAGCAGGGCCACATGCACTCAGTAAAACAGCTCGCTGTTTCTCCTCTCCCGCGACCCCATTTGCTAGAAAGAACTGCTCCAAGCGTTCACAATATGAAGTCCAGTTATCAGTGTTCCGGTCGAAGGGTCCCACAGAGCCAAGTAGAGACATTCGCTTTCCCTCGTCGCCAATGTAGTGTTCACGGTACGCTGCCTGCAGCCGTTACGCGCCAACATGCAGTCTAGCTTGGACACACCAAGTTAATTCGCCACAATGTTTTACAAGGCACACACAGAAACACCAATGAACCAATCTGAGTCCAGGGTGGAACCGCTTCCTGCAGCCTTCCGGTGTGTCGTCCTGAACCTGCTAGAGGATTAAATAGTTGTCCCAAAACCAGTTTGTCCAGTCCAGAAAACCAGTTTTGACCTGTAATGCCAGGTGGATGACAAGTACAACCTGAAATGTCAGACTACCGTCTCATCTACACAATTACAGTACAAATCAAGGTTAGTTACTACCATTGTCCAATAGACCCTAGTATACTACAATGACTGTTGATGAACTATTGACATTGTTCACTGTATTTTTACAATATGTTAACTTGAATCTTTGTAGTGCTTAGATTAACTTGCATAGTAGATGTGCTTTTGTTTAAGGCTTTCCACCATTCAAGCCTATTTCTGACATGAGATGTCCCTAAGCTGTCAATAACACGTGTTGTCTATACATTGGGAGGCAGTCTTGTGAAGACCTACAAGTAGGTGGATACATTTTCAGATACAGGTATTGTGCCAGTTATGCCTGCATGCAGTGATAATTACTTTTTATGCTCTTTGGCGTCAAGGTACTTTGCAATCCAGTTTTAAAGTACTTTATGCAGACAAACCAGAGATATATCATATCTGGACAAACCGGCGCTATAATAGCTGTTCATGCAGATCGTCCTCTGTGCTTGTCTCAACCGTGCGTTGCGACAGCAAGGCACATATGGCTTGCCTGCATTGAACAGCCGGATAAAGCGCTTTTACCCATTCCTTAATCACGTGTGTTATGTAATTGCATCCAATCACATTGCCCAGACCGACTTCGTTACCGGACCACTTTACCATTATACATGTGCGATAATGCTTACGTAAACAGGTCTGGGTACGAGACCAGGCTGTTGACGTATATCGGGCTCGCGTTCTCATAATTGTACCCCTCAAATGCATGCAAGGTGGTCCTGGCAGTCCGAGCCCTGTCTCACGTGAGACCTATTAATTCGCTCTTGATTACGCGCACACGAACAGCAAGCTTACAATTCTCTTCTCTGCGATTGCAATTATTTTCTGTATTTTTGGAAGGGTTGAAGGTGCAGAATTGGAGGTGAAGGGGGGTGTTGGATAACGCCGCCATCTTTTCCCAAAGATACGCCATGCCCCACCCCCTCCCACTGTAGACATTCCAATTTTGGTCTGCAGTGTAAATCTACCAAGCCCTTTTGTATTAGTGCCTAATAGCTAGATACAAATAGCGTTATTACAAATTTGTGATAAATGGTTAAGTAACTAAATCAATGACGAACAAAACTATAGGAGACAGCCATGCAAAATACATTAATTCTATTCGTCTTAATTATCTTTTCTCAATGATTTTTGGAGGTTTCTTTTGTTGGTTAAATTTCAGATGAAACGTGTAGTAGTTCAAATTAATATTTTATGCACTTTACTTGATTTTGGCTATTTTGTCTTTTGCATACATATAGCGTTCAACTTTTTTTTCACCATTACTGTTTGCCCAATAGTTAAAACTAAAGCAGTAAGAATTCTGTAATCCCCTAGTTTAAATACAGAGTAATAATCATTTAAAAACTTGCAAACAACCAGATTGAGTCTGACATCAGTCCCAATGAAGGTGCAAGCTTATATTAACAATGCAGCAATACACATTGGCAGCAGCAACTACCAGTGTCCCTACAATGCCTATATATAGTAACAACAACCACTTACAAGTACACCACACGACATCTGCAACTATGGCAACTACTCATCCACGTTACATAGAAGGGTGTAACATGATCAGCCATAATAGCACGGTGAGCCATAGCTTGAACTGCATTGCTGTGAGTAATAGGCATATAAGCTCAAGGAATAGTACGAACAGGAATAGGGAGAGGAAGAGTAGTAGGAGTAGTAGTAGCACGAGGAACCAGTGTAACAAAATGAAATGTAGCAATAGTAAACAGATGATGCTGGATAGCAGTGTGGAGTTTGAGAAGTGGGCAATTGGGTGGCTGAGGTTTGAGCACTAACGGTCACAGCCACTGGAATGGCCACAACACTCCACATCACTATAACAAACACAACTGCAGCAATGTTGAGGCCCAAAGATATGTCCTGGCAGATGCAATGTTACCACGTCTCTCTTCATCCTTTGCCTGATGAGGAAGAATTGAGAAGTTGTTTTTCAAAGTGATAGAACATAATAATAACGCACTTACATTATAAGACATCAGTAATGCAGAAATGGTGCATAAAAGAGATGGCCAGCCTCCAATTATGATGACTAAGCATGTCATCACAGCAGACAGAGTGAGGTAGTTATCTCTCCAGAAGATGTTCGGACAGCTGTATTAATTGGGACTGAGGTTGGCTGTCGTTGGATCACCATGACCGGCTAAAATTGAACACATCAGCAACAAAACAAGTATGTAATTTATACTGCCAACATGTATAGGGGGGATTGCTCTTACCTGTTGTGGTGTTGTAATATAATTTCCACCGTAAAGCTGGGGTGGCATAGAAGATATTGGATATGGCTGCATGGGAAGGGTGGCATATGCCATTTTAGTAGGATCTTGGAAGTACCCCTGATTTGGGTAGGGATTTCCTCCATAGTAAGGTGGCGGGGGATTTCCATTGAAAGATATTTGCCCTGGTCCTGCAATGTTCTGGGACTGTATAGGCTGTTGTGAAGCACTAGGCTGCTGCATATTGGCACCACTGTTGATCACTGATGCTGCTGCCTGTTGCTGTTGGGTACTATGAATCCCATTCTGTGGGGGACCTGTCCGTTCAAATGGTGTACATTCAAACATATTGCGTGCATGCATGTGCATGTGCAAGTAACACCCAACCTTAGTGACACACCAGGTGTAGTTTGCTATTATAGCAGGCTTTGGTTTACTTGAGCAGGAATATGCCTGCCTAGGCTGTTTAAGTATGCTTGCATGAGGGGGAGATGAAGTGAGAGTGTTATCAGTAGTGTTGATAATAATGTTACACTCCTGTTGTGTGCTAGCTTTACTACGCAAAGCTTATACATCCTTCACATGGGGGCTGTAACATTACAGGTTAAAGGTGATCATGTTAATTTCTCAATTAGGCTTTATAGTGCATCCAAGTCACCCTCATTTGGGTGCCAGTCCTGATGGATTACTAGCCAGTCCTGATGGATTACTAGCCAGTCGTGATGGATTACTAGCCAGTTCCGATGGATTACTAATGTTGTGACTGGGTGTATTGGAGATAAAATGCCCTTATATACTATCAGGATGCATGCCTTCATCAAACGCCTCAGATGTGTAATGGTACACCATCATGTAAACATATCATCCCTACTAATATCATGTCCAATGACAAATAGAGATGTACAAAGCTTTATATAGTGACGGAGTGAACTGAGAAGATCTTGTTCTTTGTGTAGAACCTAACAAGGCATTTAGTAGTGAAACCATGCACAAGATCACCATGTTTTTCAAGAAAGCAATACTGCCTGTACTCGTAGAAACAAAATGGTGCCATTAATTCCAAAACATGAACAAAATCAGCTAGTAAATGCAACACCGAAACCAGTTACACATTGAAGGGGTGCTACTGTGAGGAAGATGAGTCAAGAGTCAAGATGATTGGGTGTGACAATGATGCATGTCCATTTCAGATTAATTCCGTAATGCCTTGGAGATAAATGACTCATCACATTCAAATGGACATAATACCACATACCATGTACGCTCACCACTGACTCGCACAATGCACCACACACCATTTTATCTACTATGCTGTATTTAAAAAAACATTACACATATAAATTTTATGAATTTTATGTATGGTATAGTAGCATTTACTAGCTAACTAAGCTTTGCGTGTTGATGCGGAAAAAAATTATAAACGGGTGATGGAATGTCCGAATCATTATCAGTGATCGTGGAGCTATTTGCTATTGTGCATGCCGATTTTACTCCATCACTAAACGACCATTCCCACAAGTTCTCAACCACTTTGCATGTGTTTCATATCTATCGTTCTGCTGTAACTTAGGATTGCAGTCCAATCAGATTGCAGCATTCAAGAAGGATCATTGTGTGCGATCTACTGAGAGTCACAGAGTCACCATTTATCAGCAGTGTTGAACAGTCTGTTTCATGGAGCGAATGAATTTGCTTAGCGATGTGTTACCGAGGCAGCTAAAGAGTACTAGTTCTGTTGGGCTACATTGTTATGAAGCCAGAACAACTGGATGTCAGCTATTACTTTTATAGTGTTTTGCCGTTCTTCCTACTGACTGGCTTTGGAAAGATTTTGTGCTACACCTGCTTGCCAGCGGCTTTCGACAAGATCTTAAAGGAAGAGTGAGGCTATTTTATAGTTGTGGTGATGACTCCTCTGCTACCCACCATGAAAGACCAGGCAATAATTAACATTTGCATTCAACACTACCGTGACTAGAGTTAGTATGATCAATGTATGTAGCCTAAAGGTCTCTCAACTATCTATATCTCTGGTGATGTGACTGTCCCACACCTATGGAAAGACCACCATACAAGCTAGACAGCAGACTTCTTCATAACATAATAACAAGCAATACTCCGTCATGTAACATCTGCATGGAGTCAGGACTTCAAAAATAATCCCAGATCGTTACGTAATGTTGGGTCTGGGTACAAAGCTAGAGTTACGTTACGCAATAAGTGAGTCATGCATCAATAAATAAATTAAGGCTAATTCCGCGGGTAAATGACACATAGCTAGCGGTTGAGCTCATTGCTAAATTTAGCGACCCAAATATGGGTTGGTCACAAAGCGCCTTCGTAACAGCCAAATTATATGCCAAGGTCTGTCCTTGACCAAGTCCGTACCACTATATTCCCTCGTTTAGATGTACCAAATTTGAGATAGAATATGCCAAGGTCTGCCCTTGACAAAGTCCATACCACTAAGTTCACTAACCCCTCGTTTACGTGTACGTGACGACCAAATTTGACATGGAATATGCCAAGGTTTGTCCTTGAACAAGTCCGTACCTCTAATTCCTCGTTTACATGTACTTGCACAGCTTCATTCCTAACATTACGTTGAATTACACAACCAGTCTGCTCACCTTCCATACTTCTGCGACAGCACGGCTATTTTTAACTCTTTGAACGCCAAGTGGGTATATGCATGCATGCATGCACACACAACGTTACACCATTCATGCATGGGTTAGATATTGCGTGCAAAAATGTGTTGCAGTCACAACTCTATTATGCATGCATATGCTTGCTGCACTTGTAACATTATAAGTCCATGCACAAAGTAATTATGTTTCTTCTCACACTGGCTAAAGAACCCCATTATTTAGATGATTTCACTTCACTTCACTAATGCATCACTTCAATACTCCAAGAGCAAGAATGCGTAGCCCAGATCAGTGTAGTATATCATGCCAGTTCACTCCCCTCTCCCTCCTCCCCCTTTTGCCAGTTCGTATTATAGGTTGTTGCAACAAAAAAACCCAGCAGGTTATAATGGACACACAAAATGTCAAAATGTGCTTACAACCGGGACCACATATGCTCAAACATTTGTATGACTGGGGTTACATGCATGTCAGTATTGCACTTGCATGTATATTCAAAGTGATTTTGATCAACACAATACAACACGCAGATAATTCTCATTTTGCGAGCATGCATTTTTATATGCACTTGGCGTTCAATGAGTTAAAAGGCACTTGTAGTGTTTTAATTATGTAGTAGGATGTTGATAGCCTCGTACCCTGACCCGTTTACGTAAGCATTATCGCATAATGTGTAATGTGGTCTGGTGTCGTTCTGGACGTGAGAATACCAATCACATGCAGATTCTCGTAATGTAGATTAAGTACATTGGATTCTTTAATCGAAATTAAAGTTAATTCTCTAGCTTCAGACATGATTGACATTCTTCTAGTCTCGTACCCAGACCCACTATGACGTAAGCATTTATCGCTTACACTACGACAGGTGGGTTATCGCTAAACATTTTTGTTCCAGCGTCCCTGATTTTTGACGACGGAAGATTGCATCTAAATTTAGATTTACGTAATGTTCGTGCTCACACAAATTAATTTGCAACCACTTAATTACGATGAACCGCAGTATGTTCAACCCCAACAGAAAGAAGCTTGGAGCGCTGTCGACGAATTACTGCATCAAAAAATTGGTGGATCTAGCTACGCAGTCGGGTTGGGACCATGAAGATGCGCGAAAAACGTTTGCGGAAGGCTATGTGTGTTTGACGAGTTATCGTACTGTTGAAAAGTGTTCATCTTTGGAGAGTTTACTCCAAACATTGACACACAGACAACATTGGTCCATGTACAATCACCATCCTTGGCGCCTAGGCACCTGCTCACTTTGTCTGATCTATTTGTGATCACTCTTATCAGCCATGCTAACATGTGGGGTGCTGAATGCTTAGCAGCTGTCCCTACATAATCACTTCTACGGCACAGACACACAAAGGAGATGAATTATATTTGAACAGGAAAGTTTACATCAGTGCACTCACAGTTCTTTGAACAAATGTCACAACATGCACACCACTGAATAACTTGTGCTGTTGAACAGTCAATGTAAGAACACAGAATAGAACACCTGCACATCTGTTGTTGGACACAATACTTCCTCATGAGGTAGTTCTATTGTTGAGGTCAGATTTGTTTACATAAAATTACTGCACTTATGCCTGACCATTTCGCTTAGCTCTACCACATTCTTGCACATAACTTTCCACGTTGGCAGAAGGCCTCCAGTGAATAACCTGGTTGATACCTGCACAATCTATCCCCATACCAAATGCAATAGTGCACACACTACTATGCGAAGAGAGGCAGTTGCACAGGAGAATGATTTTACAATGCTTTCCTGAACTTCTTTTTGGATGACACTAGTGTACATGTCCACTAGTCTGATACTGGACACATTATAGGCCATGCAGATATCGGCTCAGTAAATTCATGCTTTAGAGTGGAGAGGAAAAAGTCATATATTGATGCACAGTCTTCATATCGCCGACAGAAGATGATAACTCGGGGCATTTCGGTTCTCTCATTACATAACTTAGCAGCAAGTGGGGCAAACGTTTCCTCTACAGTTCCTCTTTCTTTCACCCAGGAGGACATATTGGCCTTGTCTGGTGACATGGCAATGATGACAGGATCTTTCATTCCTAGAATGCAATGTATTTTCTTTCTTCTTGTGACTGATATTACTTGTATTGTTACTGAACAAGAGATCCTGGTAGAGAAGCCAACTTGTTGGGAGGCTATCAAGTCTTTGAATGGAGCATGCTTTGCCTTCAATATAGAGTATCCTACATCTTCTCTAGCATTGGACAGTTCTATATTTATAGGCATCCAGGATAATCAGAAAATACCCACCTTAGCTGTTTCTGTCAAGGCAACACTGGATCAACTACTGTAACTGATCATTTTTGCTGTACACTGACTGAGTGCTTATTCCTTTTGTCATTTTGATTCATGTTACTAATTGTAACTGCTTAACAAATGCATCTATATCAAACTTTTGATGTCATGCTACACAGCCAATGGTTATCATTACTTATTGAGTCTTGTTAACATTAAAGTATGTGAACTGATTGGTTGTCTTGCTTGTTAGTCTGTATCTTGTACATTGTAGTTTGCTCGCGACATTTTAAAAATCTGCTCTTCCTTGTAACTCTTATTAAAGCGTATGTGGGTCACCCTTAGTTTATGGTGCTCGATCTATTGTATATTTTTATGTAAGATAATATAGATGTGTACCACACATACATGTGTTTGTCATTCAAATGTGTTTGTACCACCTGTCGTAGTGTTTATATACTGTAAGCGATAAACGCTTACGTCATGGTGGGTCTGGGCAAGAGACTAGCGTTCTTCAACAAGCATCAATGAGATAGGATATTCTGGACTTCGCCGAAAACAGTATGAGGCAGTCAAAGGCTTTCTTGAAAGGAATGACGTGTTTCTCAATTTGTCGACTGGAAATGGCAAATCGCTATGCTATAGCACATGACCCTGGCGTTCTATGACCTGCTTAAAGCAAGAAGGCAGCATAGCTTTGATGGTGTCTCGGCTAAAAGCCTTAATGAAAGATCAGGCTGGTTTTTGTTCGCTGATGTTACTTCTTGCTATATATTTGGGTATGCAGCATAGCTTTGATGATATGGTGTCTCGGCTAAAAGCCTTAATGAAAGATCAGGCTGGTTTTTGTTCGCTGATGTTACTTCTTGCTATATATTCACTGAATGACAAAGGATTGACAGCAGCGTACGTGTATACAGAAACAAGAAATGATAAAGAGAAGCTTGAAAGAGTGAAAGGTACTTTGCAATCCCGTTTTAAAGTACTTTATGCAGACAAACCAGAGAGATATATTATCTCTGAACAAACCTGGAGCGGAGCTATAATAGCTGTTCTTGCCCTCTGTGCTTATCTCAACTGTGTGTTGCGATAGCAAGGCACATATGGCTTGCCTGCATTGAATAGCCACTTTTTAGGCGTCTACTTTGCCCTTTGATTGCGGGAGACACACACAATAATTATTAATCACCGTGTGTTATGTAATCAATTGCATTCCAATTGCATCCAATCACATTCCCCAGACCGACTTCGACCACTTTCCGTAGCATTATACATTATGCGATAATTTTACGTAAACAGGTCTGGGTATATCGGGTTCGCGTTCTTATTTTGTGGATAATTGAACCCCTCAAATGCATGCAAGGTGTCCCAGCCTAGCAAGCTTACAATTCTCTTCTCTGCAATCGCAATTAATTTCTGTATTTTGGAAGGTTTGAAGGTGCAGAATGAGAGGTGAAGGGGGTGTTGGATAACGCCGCCATCTTTTCCCAAAGATACGCCATGCCACACCCCCTCCCACTGTACACATTCCAATTTTGGTCTGCAGTGTAAATCCTTTTGCATTAGTGCCCAATAGCTAGGCGTTATTACAAATTTGTGATAAATGGTTAAGTAACTAAATCAATGCCGTCTAATGAAATTGTGACTAAATACATGAAGAACAAGAACAATAGGAGACAACCATGCAAAATAAATTAATGCTATTTCTAATAATTATCTTATCTGAATGATTTTTGGAGGGCTTTTTTGTAGGCCAAATGTTAGATGAAACGTTTAATAAGTGTAGTAGTTCATTATGGAGATTGTTTCAGTTAACTAGTGTACTATAATTAATATTTTGTAAAAACATTCTAATACACTGCACTGTTCTTGATTTTGGCTATTTCGTCCTTTGCATGCATATAGCGTTCAGTTTATTTTCACCATTACAATTTGCCTTATCGTTTAAACTAATGACTGAAGTAAGAATTCTGTAATCCCCTAGTTTAATAATCATTTTAAAACTTGCAAACAACCAGATTATGAGTCTGACATCAGTCCCAATGAAGGTGCACTTATATTTTCAAAACACGAGCAATGTAGCAATACACATTGGCAGCAGCAACTACCAGTGTCCCTACAATGCCTATATAGAGTAACAACAACCACTTACAAGTACACCACACGACATCTGTAACTATGGCAACTACTCATCCACGTTACATAGGTGTACTGAAGGGTTAAACATGATCAGCCATAATAGCACGGTGAGCCATAGCTTGAACTGCATTGCTGTGAGTAATAGGCATAAGAATAGGAATAGTACGAATAGGAAGAGTAAGAGTAGTAGGAGGAGTAGTAGCACCGAGCGTTGTAACAGTATGAAGTATAGCAATAGTAATTAGGTGATGATGGATAGCAGTTTGGAGTTGCGGTTTGAGCGCTAACGGTCACAGCCACTGGAATGGCCACAACACTCCACATCACTATAACAAACACAACTGCAGCAATGTTGAGGCCCAAAGATATATTAGCCTTTGTCCTGGCAGATGCAATGTTACCACGTCTCTCTTCATCCTTTGCCTGATGAGGAAGAATTGAGAAATTGTTTTTCAAAGTGATAGAGCATAGAAATAATGCACTTACATTATAAGACATCAGTAGTGCAGAAATGGTGCATAAAAGAGATGGCCAGCCTCCAATTATGAGAACAAAGCATGTCATCACAGCAGACAGAGTGAGGTAGTTATCTCCAGAAGATGTTTGGACAGCTGTATTAATTGGGACTGAGGTTGGCTGTTGTTGGATCACCATGACCGGCTAAAATTGAACACATCAGCAACAAAATAAGTATGCAAGAAATGTAATTTATACTGCATGCAACATGTATAGGGGGGATTGCTCGTACCTGTTGTGGTGTTGTAAAATAATTTCCACCGTAAAGTTGGGGTGGCATAGAAGATGTTGGATATGGCTGCATGGGAAGGGTGGCCATTTTAGTAGGATCTTGGAAGTACCCCTGATTTGGGTAGGGATATCCTCCATAGTAAGGTGGTGGGGGATTTCCATTGAAAGATACTTGCCCTGGTCCTGCAATGTTCTGGAACTGTATAGGCTGCTGTGAAGCACTAGGCTGCTGCATATTGGCACCACTGTTGATCACTGATGCTGCTGCCTGTTGCTGTTGGGTACTCTGAATCCCATTCTGTGGGGGACCTGTCCGTTCAAAGGGTGTACATTCAATCATATTGCGTGTATGCACATGCATGTGCTAGTAAACACCCAACTTTTGTGACACATCAGGTGTAATTTGCTATTATAGCAGGCTTTGGTTTACTTGAGCCTGCCTAGGCTGTTTAAGTATGCTTGCATGAGGGGGAGATGAAGTGAGAGTGTTATCAGTAGTGCTGATAATAATGTTACACTCCTGTTGTGTGTAGGGTGTGTAACCGGTTATCAGGTTATTCGGGTTATTCGGATATTCGCAAAAACCTATCCGTTCGAATAGCAACTTAGCATTACTCGGAAAAATCGATTAGTGAATTTTATCTATTCGAAATAACCGGTTTATGTTTCTCCATTCGGAGGTACTTAGGTATTCGTCGCCAGCATCGACAATTCGCCCATTATTCGAATACCTTTTTATACCGATATCCGGATATGATTTCCAATTGAGTATTTCATAATTAGAGCTATATATATAACTACGTCACTGTTGTTTTTACTTTTTATACATACATAAAGACATCGGAAGCAATCAATAATTGAGTAAATAGATAGTAATATAATACAAAATATTAAATGTGCATCAATTGGGATACAATATACACAGCGTGCACTAGCTCAGTGCTGTTATCGTCGTCTTCAAGTAAGTAACTAAGTTCATTAGTACATGCCACGAGTTGTGGTTATATGTAGTAGCAATAAATTTATGTACCAGTACTAGTATTGCATTGTTTTGTTGTACAGTGGTACGAAGTGAACATATCTGAGTACTCCGCTAGCGAGTGAAATAAAATGACAGACTTCTCACCCAAATCAAGTAAGTATGCGCGCTCTGAGTATGTGGAGGAATTAGAGATCATTACGCAATCGTACTAATGGGAAATTTCACATATGCATTCAGCGAGAACGGAAATGGAGTGTTGTGGGATGATTGTAAGTGGAGTAACGTGAGTTTATAATGTCTGGTCTCAGTGGTTAGGGTTGGATGGTTAGGTTTACATTACTATTGATATGTACAAGAGGCAAACACATGCTACTGTAGACCTTTGTGTCTCTGTGTTTTAAGCTGACATGCATAGCTCTAGTTTGGGTGCAAGACCAGGTGGATTTCTGTGCAGACATAAATTATCTTCTCAGTGTGCACTCCATAAGCACCATAACCTGAATAACCTAGGTATTCGGCAGGAAATTTGGGAAAACCTATTCGGAAAAATCGATTTTGTTTTTTAAACTATTCGGAAAAATCGATTTTCAGATCCTAAAAAACCTGAAAAATCGATGAGTGTTTTAAAAGTATTCGGAAAAATCGATTTTCATTATGCAGGGGAGATTACACACCCTAGTTGTATGCTAGCTTTACTACGCAAAGCTTATACAGGGGCTGTAACATTAAAGGTTAAAGGGGATCATGTTAATTTCTCAATTAGGCTTTATAACGCATCCAAGTCACCCTCATTTGGGTGCCAGTCCTGATGGATTACTAGCCAGTCCTGATGGATTACTAGCCAGTCCCGATGGATTACTAATGTGTCTGGGTGTATTAGAGATAAAATGCCCTTAAATACAATCAAAGATGCATGCCTTCATCAAACGCCTCAGATGTGTAATGATACACCATCATGCAAAACATATCATTCCTACAAATATCACGTCCAGTGACAAATAGAGGCTTCATACTGAACTGAAAAGAACTTGTTCTTTGTGTAGAACCCAACAAGGCATTTAGTAGTGAAACCATGCACAAGATCACCATGTTTTTCAAGAAAGCAATACTGCCTGAACTCTTAGAAAATAAAATGGTGCCATTAATTCCAGCACATAAGCAAAATCAGCTAGTAAATGCAACACTGAAACCAGTTACACATTGAAGGGGTGCTACTGTGAAGGAGATGAGTCAAGAGTCTAGATGATTGGGTGTGACAATGATGCATGCCCATTTCAGTGGTTCATACCAAGTACTTAAAAATAAGAAAGATTAATTCCGTAATGCACGGAATGTCAACGTTACCTTGGAGACAAATGACTCATCACATTCAAATGGACATAATACCACATACCATGTACATTCACCACTTACTCGCAAATATTGCACAATGCACTACACACCATTTTATCTACTATGCTGTATTTTGAACAAACATTACACATATAAATTTTATGAATTTTATGTAGGGTAGTAGCATTTGCTGCTAACTAGGCTTTGCATTTTGATGGGGAAAAAAAATTCTAAACGGGTGACTGAATGTGCCGAATCATTATCAGTGATCATGGAGCTATTTGGAATTGTGCCGTTCTTACTCCATCACTAAACGACCATTCCCACAAGTTCTCAAACACTTTGCACGTGTTTCGTATCTATCGTTCTGCTGTAACTTAGGATTGCAGTCCAATCAGATTGCAGCATTCAAGAAGGATCATTATGTGCAATCTACTGAGAGTCACAGAGTTGCCATTTATCAGCAGTGTTGAACAATTCTGTTTCATGGAGCGAATGAATTTGCTTAGCTATGGTGTTACCGAGGGAGCTAAAGAGTACCAGTTCTGTTGGGCTACATTGTTATGAAGCCAGAAAAACTGGATGTCAGCTATTGCTTTTATAGTGTTTTTGCCGTTCTTTCTACTGACTGGCTTTGGAAAGAGTTTGTGCTACACCTGCTGGCCAGCGGCTTTCGACAAGATCTTAAAGGAAGAGTGAGGCTATTTTATAGTTGTGGTGATGACTCCTCTGCTACCCACCATGAAAGATCAGGCAATAATTAACATTTGCATTCAACACTAACGTGACTAGAGTTAGTATGATCAATGTATGTAGCCTAAAGGTCTCTCAACTATCTATATCTCTGGTGATGTGACTGTCCCACGCCTATGGAAAGACCTCTATACAAGCTAGAGACAGCGGACTTCTTCATAACATAATAACAAGCGATACTCCGTCATGTAACATCCGGAGTCAGGACTACTCCCAGATCGTTACGTAATGTTGGGTCTGGGTACAAAGCTAGAAATAACGTAACTCTAGCTTTGTACCCAGACCCAACATTACGTAACGATCTGGGAGTAGTCCTGACTCCGGATGTTACATGACGGAGTATCGCTTGTTATTATGTTATGAAGAAGTCCGCTGTTTGGCTGCCAGCTTTGTGACCAACCCATATTTGGGTCGCTAAATTTAATAATGAGCTCACCGCTAGCTATGTGTCATGTGTGTTTACCCGCCGGAATTTGCTTATTTATGACTTATTAAACCGCTAGCTTAAAATAAGCAAATTCCGGCGGGTAAACACACATGACACATAGCTAGTGATTGAGCTCATTACTAAATTTAGCGACCCAAATAAAATAAGCAAATTCAGGCGGGTAAACACACATGACACATAGCTAGCGGTTGAGCTCATTACTAAATTTAGCGACCCAAATATGGGTTGGTCACAAAGCCACTTTTGTGGCAGCCAAATTTGAGATCAAATATGCCAAGGTCTGTCCTAGACCAAGTCCGTACCACTAATCCCTCGTTTGTATGTACCAAATTTGGAATGGAATACGCCAAGGTTTGTCCTTGACAAAGTCCACACCACTAATCCCCTCGTTTACGTGTACGTGACGACCAAATTATGGAATATGCCAAGGTCTGTCCTTGACGAAGTACGTACCACTAATCCCTTGCACTGCTTCATTCCCAACATTTTGTTGAATAACCCAACCAGTCTGCTCACCTTCCATCTCTCTGCGACAGCACGGTTATTTTTAAAAGGCACTTGTATATTCGTAGTTCATGAAAGCAGGATGTTGATAGTCTCGTACCCAGACCAGTTTACGTAAGCACAATGTAGCTACGTAAAATGGAAGCCAAGGTTTGTCCTTGACGAAGTACGTACCACTAATCCCTTGCACTGCTTCATTCCCAACATTTGTTGAATAACCCAACCAGTCTGCTCACCTTCCATCTCTCTGCGACAGCACGGTTATTTTTAAAAGGCACTTGTATATTCGTAGTTCATGAAAGCAGGATGTTGATAGTCTCGTACCCAGACCAGTTTACGTAAGCACAATGTAGCTACGTAAAATGGAAGTCGTTCTGGACGTAGGACCAGAGATAATATATAGAGGGATTGGAAGCTAGATAATAAACACGGGCAATCCTAGCTAGGGTCTAGAATCCATACACGTTAAGGCATACAATAGCTATATATACAATTCTCCATCTAAGTATTCAGTCATTTTCGGCCTTCTGCAGATTCTTATTTTGCGCTGATTTGTAACGTTCTATCCATGCTGTCACTGCTGTGGCATGAGAGAAACCTCGAATGCAAATCCACTTCTGCTCTGGGTTCATGGCCGTCCTGAATCGTCATACTGCATAAAGTAAGTGGGTTGATGGAAGCTATAACCCATGATGAAGGGAGAGTTATCTTCAACAGACGAGCACCAAGACGCTCAGATGTTAGCAACGTGCCACAAATGAATGCAGAAATGGGAAAGGAAACTATGGCATTCAACAATTCTGATGAGTTACAGTCAGTAGTCCTGGCTGCATGGAAGTGCTGGGACAGGCGATCCGGGACACTACTGAAAGTCCTGAAGACACATCAATCTCCAGCGCTTGCCGCGGAAGAGAACCACCAGACTTGGATAACCACGCTTGCTGCATTCCGCGTATTTACGACTGCGATCAAGGCGACATTTTCTTCCCATAGTGCACCTTTGGAAGAGCATATACAGCGCAAATACAGCGATTTAGTGGTCAGAATACGCCTACGCCACACTATCAACTTAGCTCTTTCTATCCATCTTTTAAGTGTTTGGGTCTCCACGAATATCGCAAAAGGTACAGCAAATTAGGACCCTCAAAATGGTATAACTACCCTTCCGTTCAACCGGTGACGCTCAAACAATCACTACGCCAAGTAGAAAAGAGTATGTGGGTCAGTTTCCGCGAAAATGACCCATCGCTATATGGGATCGTTTCCGCGAAAAGGGACCTAGTGCATATTATAAAATTTGTTATAAAAATGCCTTACGTTTAAATCGCTATAACTTCCGAACTGTAAACGCTATCGACTTTCTATTTTCAACACTTCATAGCACACCATTTCTGTATGTAGATCTATATTTTCGTGTCTTACACAAGCTCCATGCCAACGTTATGAGACCTGATTACCCATGGGGTTCGAAACTGCCACATCTTCAGGTAGGAGCGTCCAATTCGTTTCATATTCAGTGTGTATGTAGAGGGGTCCTGTCGCTATTGATTTTTTCAGTTCGCTAATTTTTATGTTATCCGTTACGGAGATACAGCTGTGCAAAGTTAATGCACATTTCCTGCTCGATGAGCGCCATTATTGTATGCAACCCGCGTTCCATTCTCCCAATCCACAATAAATTTCGATAACTTCTTTGTTCCGCCCACATTCTCTGCCTAAAACTAAGCTAGCCGTTCGCAACAATTTTACCTCACCCAGGCAGCGAGTTTATACCGGTGAATTAAAGGAAGAAGCTTCTCGCTTCGCAAAACGATCGTACCAAATTGATGGATCTGAATGAATCGTTGCAGTATTCTTGCGCGGGGTGGCAGTCTTCAACACCGCGTGAGTAAGGCTATTTGCTAGGCACTTGCATCATCCTCTAGTCGTGTAATAAAGCTTCCAACTTGCTATTAGTATAGCCCATGCTTAAATTCTTGTCACGCCCACTCAGCTACGCTTGCAATCGGCTATTCCATAATATAATTGTACACCCCTACTAATGACTAATATCAAGGTATCCCCCCAGGACATAAAGCCTCTACACCATACCCCCCCAGGACATTTATTTTGGACCCCCTCTGGCCCTGTACATTACCATTGAACCCCCTCTGGACACAACCTGATGTAGAATACCCCCTTAGGACATTACCATTGAACCCCCTCTGGACACATCTCGATGTAGGACACCCCCTTAGGACATTACCATTGAACCCCCTCTGGACACATCTCGATGTAGGACACCCCCTTAGGACATTACCATTGAACCCCCTCTGGACACATCCTGATGTAGGATACCCCCTAGAGCATTACCTTTGAAACCCATCCGGACACATCTCACTGTGCGACACCCCTAGGACATTGCCATCATTGCCATTGGACCCCCCTCTGGACACATCTCACTGCAATAGAACATCCATCTAGGACATTACCATTGGACCCCCTCTGGACAACTTTTTTGGTCATCAGTAGGGGTGTACAATTATTTTATGGAATAGCCCAATGACATCGGTTGTATTTACAATTTTCAGCTCATGCATAATACATGAACATGCACTCATGCTGGCTCACACAGTCTCCTGCACTTGTGCACACACTTGAATTGTTGCGTATATAAACCTGTACATCATCGTATGGCATATTCTTATGCACAACACTCACGTACAGTACATGTGGCACACAATAAACCAGTCTGATGATGATGACACACTTTTACACCACACTTTGTCACATGCACGGGATCTATTTCATTTAACTGTGTGCATTTTTGAGTGGGTTTATGTACTGAGCTTCTGTACCACTCTCTTAGTTTTTCCCTGCATTGTTGCCGAAGCATTCCTTATAACAACTCCTCTTTGTGCAGGCTGGCTTTCCCATATAAAATGGTTCTTCGTACCTGACATAGAGCTCTCACATGTACATAAGTATGTGTAGCTACGTGCAGCGTCCCATAGGATTGGACGACTGTACGTGCATCATGTGCTCATAGGATTGGTCCTCTATTTGTGCATCCGATCCCCGTAGGGTTGGTCCTTTGTACACACAGGTACCTCGTGTCCCTATAGGATTGTTCTTTTGTACATGCATTGTGTCCCCATAAGCCCATATGATTGGTCCTTTGTATGTACATTTTGTCCCAGTATATTGATCCATTGGTTTGGTCCTTTGTGCTTGCATACATTGTACATCACTAAGGTATGTCTGTGTAAACTTACCACGGGCCCTGACCCACCACAATCTGCTATGATAGGTGGGTACAATAATATTCATCGCCAAAGGTAACAGTCTAACCTTACAGGTCAACAGTACAATGTTGCATCACTAGTAAATAAGTTTGAATGCAGGGAATTCAACGAGTATTATTGCACTCCACTGTAGCCTTCTCACAATTAGTACAAAGTATTGTGCTTCCCATTCCGCTCTTGCTATACCCTTCTAGGAGTACTTGAACACTCACTTCATTCCCTGCATACAACTAGTGTGACCTGCAACACTGTGTGCTGCCTCTTCACGGTGCACCATGCATGTAAAGTTTATTATTATTAATTTTTTGAAGGGCGATGGTCCTGCATGGGCTGTGTTGTTCCTGCATGGCCTGTGGCAATGAATTTTATTGTAGCTACCCTATCCTGCAGATTGTGGTAGGTCAGGGCTGGTGGTAGACATAAGTAGCAAGATATTCATTATTCAACTCTGCTCCTCTCTAAGAAAAACATAAAAAAGCCTCTTACATACTGACCCATGGAATCCCTTATGACTTGTCCTCTATTCTCTTTAATTGTCTCAAGCAGTCCTATTGGGATATTATGTATGTACAAAGGACCAGTCCTATGGGACACTACAGTGTACGTGATGTGTACCTACATGTATGTCCCTCATGAGCTGTTCAATAGAATAGATCAATAATACATGTGCAGAGAACACATTCAGTGTACCATCATTAGAGTGTTATTGTTTGTGCCACATGTATATATGTGTAAGTGTAGTGTGTGTGTGTGTGTGCGTGTGTGTGTGTGTGTGTGTGTGTGCGTGTGTGTGTGTGTGTGTGTGTGTGTGCGTGTGTGTGTGTGTGTGTGTGTGTATGTGTGTGTATTTGTGTATGCTGTGGATAGGTTGCATGATTTAAGCACAGAAACAGAGTCAGTGTATGCCAATGCCGTCAAGCAGCCAGGTAACCCAGGCCTTGTCAGGGTGAAGGCGTAAGTTGTGGTTAAAGTTAGTGTCATAGAGTAGTGTGAGTTCGCTGGTGTGAGCTCACTGGTCGTAGAGTGGTGTGAGTTCGCTGGTGTGAGCTCACTGGTCGTAGAGTGGTGTGAGCTCACTGGTCGTACAGTGGTGTGAGCTTGCTGGTCGTAGAGTGGAGTGAGTTCCGCTGGTCATAGAGTGGTGTGAGTTCGCTGGTCATAGAGTGGTGTGAGTTCCACTGGTCGTAGAGTGGTGTGAGCTCACTGGTCGTACAGTGGTGTGAGCTCGCTGGTCGTAGAGTGGAGTGAGTTCCACTGGTCGTAGAGTGGTGTGAGCTTTCTGGTCGTAGAGTGGTGTGAGTTCCACTGGTCGTAGAGTGGTGTGAGCTCGCTGGTCATAGAGTGGTGTGAGCTCACTGGTTGTAGAGTGGTGTGAGCTCGCTGGTCGTAGAGTAGTGTGAGTTCCACTGGTCGTAGAGTGGTGTGAGCTCGCTGGTCATAGAGTGGTGGGAGCTCGCTGGTTGTTGAGTGGTGTGAGCTCGCTGGTCGTAGAGTGGTGTGAGTTCGCTGATCGTAGAGTGGTGTGAGCTCGCTGGTCACAGAGCGGTGTGAATTCTGGTCGAAGAGTGGTGTGAGCTCGCTGGTCGTAGAGTGGTGTGAGTTCCACTGGTCATAGAGTGGTGTGAGCTCGCTGGTCATAGAGTGGTGTGAGTTCGCTGGTCGTAGAGTGGTGTGAGCTCGCTGGTCACAGAGCGGTGTGAATTCTGGTCGTAGAGTGGTGTGAGCTCGCTGGCCATAGAGTGGTGTGAGCTCGCTGGTCATAGAGTGGTGTGAGCTCGCTGGTCGTAGAGTGGTGTGAGTTCGCTGGTCGTAGAGGTGTGGTCATAGAGTGGTGTGAGCTCACTGGTCGTAGAGTGGTGTGAGCTCGCTGGTTGTAGAGTGATGTGAGCTCGTTCGTCATAGAGTGGTATGAGTTCCACTGGTCATAGAGTGGTGTGAGCTCACTGGTCATAGAGTGGTGTGAGCTCGCTGGTCATAGAGTGGTGTGAGCTCGCTGGTCATAGAGTGGTGTGAGCTCGCTGGCCATAGAGTGGTGTGAGCTCGCTGGTCACAGAGCGGTGTGAATTCAGGTCGTAGAGTGGTGTGAGCTCGCTGGTCGTAGAGTGGTGTGAGTTCCACTGGTCGTAGAGTGGTGTGAGCTCGCTGGTCATAGAGTGGTGTGAGCTCGCTGGTTGTTGAGTGGTGTGAGCTCGCTGGTCACAGAGCGGTGTGAATTCTGGTCGTAGAGTGGTGTGAGTTCCACTGGTCGTAGAGTGATGTGAGCTCACTGGTCATAGAGTGGTGTGAGTTCCACTGGTCGTAGAGTGGTGTGAGTTCCACTGGTCATAGAGTGGTGTGAGCTCGCTGGTCGTAGAGGTGTGAGTTCGCTGGTCATAGAGTGGTGTGAGCTCACTGGTCATAGAGTGGTGTGAGCTCACTGGTCGTAGAGTGGTGTGAGCTCGCTGGTCATAGAGTGGTGTGAGCTCGCTGGTCATAGAGTGGTGTGAGTTCCACTGGTCGTAGAGTGGTGTGAGTTCCACTGGTCGTAGAGTGGTGTGAGCTCGCTGGTCATAGAGTGGTGTGAGCTCGCTGGTTGTTGAGTGGTGTGAGCTCGCTGGTTGTAGAGTGGTGTGAGCTCGCTGGTCATAGAGTGGTGTGAGCTCACTGGTTGTAGAGTGGTGTGAGCTCGCTGGTCGTAGATGGTGTGAGCTCGCTGGCCATAGAGTGGTGTGAGCTCGCTGGTCACAGAGCGGTGTGAATTCTGGTCGTAGAGTGGTGTGAGCTCGCTGGTCGTAGAGTGGTGTGAGTTTCACTGGTCGTAGAGTGGTGTGAGCTTGCTGGTCGTAGAGTGGTGTGAGCTCGCTGGTCGTAGAGTGGTGTGAGCTCGCTGGTCATAGAGTGGTGTGAGCTCACTGGTCGTAGAGTGGTATGAGCTCACTGGTCGTAGAGTGATGTAAGCTCGCTGGTCGTAGAGTGGTGTGAGCTCGCTGGTTGTAGAGTGGTGTGAGCTCACTGGTCGTAGAGTGGTGTGAGCTCACTGGGCATAAAGTGGTGTGAGTTCACTGGTCATAGAGTAGTGTGACTTAGCTGGTCATAGAGTGGTGTGAACTCACTGGAGATCACAGGGCCACTGGTGCAGCACATGGCCAGACCTTGGCAGAGTGCTCTCCACCACAGCCTGCGACCCAGCACCTGTGGGTGGCATGCTCCGTGTGCACCAGATGGTGGAGTAGTGCCTGCTAGTGTGGTGGTGAGCCTGCTTGGAACTGGCTGTTGCCGTGCATGAAAGGGCTGATGTGTGACACACCACATGAGCACGTCCTCCTTCAACACATCTCAGTGGAGGTTATGCAGCTTGTCCATAGCTGCGGCCTGCCAAAAGAGCTGTCATACCTCAAGGCTGCTGCCATTGGGTGCAAAGAGCTGGCAGATGATGTGTTGGTACTTCACCAGCTCAAGAGCAGTTTGGGCGCAATCTGAATGCAATATGTTCCAGGCTTCCATCCAGGAGCTGAGAACTGAGACCTGTCGCCTGGTGCTGCCCTTCTTAGCCACCTGGCCAACTAGCAACCCATCATCTAATAGGGGAAGGAGTTGGTCAACTGAGCCGTAGTCAAGGCTATGACTGGAGTGCTGCACACATGAAATTACTTTTATATGGATGCGAACCTGTGAACATATCAACAACAGTTAGGGATGATTTTTGATTGGATAAGGGATTTAGGGGTAAGACACCCTGCATTGGGCACTAATGCCAAGCTTAGGATTGGTTAGGATCATTCATTGAATGCATCTGTAGAAACATATGCTTACATCTCAGCCTTAGCAGCGGACATGCAATGTACCTAGTACCCATAGAAAGCTTAGTAATACTATGACATAGACTGGTCACGTGCATTAAACTACACCTGTACCTAAACTCTACCTTAGGGCAGATTCATGTACTCTGTGTGAGCTGAAAATTGTGTGGGCAACAGGAGACCAAAGTTACTGTGAAGTGGTACAGATGCCACATAGCTGAGTGGGGGAGGGGGGGGGGGGGGTATAAAGAATGACGAGCAGATGAGCAATACGACAAATAGGAAAGCTTTATTACACGTTTCTCCACTGACCAGAGAAAGATGATGTGAGTGCGTAGGAACTTTTAAAAAACTTTACACATGTAGCAGTAAAATTCTTTGCAACATATACAATGCATGTGTACCTCTAGAGGACTATGAGGACATGATGTACGTACAAATGATCAATCCTCTGGTAACTATGCACACATAGAGGACCAATCCTTTGGGGACATGATGCACGTACAGTGGACCAATCCTATATGTTGCCACATACCTATGTACATGTGAGGGCTCTATGTCATGTATGAAGAACCATCTATATGGGAAACTCAGCCTGCACAGAGAGGAGTTGTTATAAGGAATGCTTCTACAGGCAACAATGCCAAGGATTAAACTAAGATAGTACAGAAGCTCAGTACATAAACCCCCTCAAAAATGCACACAGTTAAATGGTAGAATGCACATGCATGCGGTGTGAGAGTGTGTCATCATCATCAGACTGGTTTATTGTGTGCCACAAGTACTGTATTCGTGAGTGTTGTGCATAAGAATATGTCATACGATGGTGTACAGGTTTACATACGCAACAATGCAAGTGTGTGCACAAATGCATAAAGGTGTGTGAGCCAGCATGAGTGCACTGATGTTCATGTACTATGCGTGAGCTGAAAGTTGATATTGCAAGCGTAGCTGAGTGGGTGTGACAAGAATTTTAGCAAGGGCTACAATAAATAGGAAAGCTTTATTGCATGACTAGAGGATGATGCAAGTGCGTAGCAAATACATGTATAGCCTTACGCGAGCCATGTTGAATTCGGCCATCTGCGACGTGGGAGGCGCAAGATTACTGCAATTAACCATTCGACTCAATCAGTAATTTGGTACGATCGTCTTGCCAAGCGAGACGTCTTCTTCTTCTTCTTTGAATTGTCGCTGCATGGGTGTTGCGAACGGCTAGCTTCGTTTTAGGCGGAGTATGGGTGGAGAATGGGCGGAACAAAGAAGTTATCGAAATTTATTGTGGATTGGGAGAATGGAACGCGGGCTGCATCAATAATTGTGCGAATCGAGCTGGAAATGTGCATTAACTTTGCACAGGTATATCTCCGTAACGGATAAAGTAAAAATTAACGAAAAGTACAACTCAATAGTGACAGGACCCCTCTACGTACACACCGATTTTAAAACGATTTGGGCGCTCCTACCTGAAGATGTGGCGTTTTTGAACCCCATGGGCTATCGGATCTCGTAACGTCGGCACAGAGTTTGTGCAAGACGCCAAAATGTAACTTTACATACTGAAATGGTGTAGTATGACGTGTTGAAAATAGGAAGTCGATAACGTGTACCGTTCGGGTGTTACAGCGATTTAAACATAAGGTACTTTTATAACAAATTTTATAATATGCACTAGGTCCCTTTTCGCGGAAACGATCCCATATATATATAAAAAGTTATAAAAATTATTCACGTTTGAATCGCTATAACTTCCGAACGGTACACGCCATTGACTTCCTATTTTCAACACTTCATATTACACCATTTCTCTACGGTAAAATACTTTTTGGGGTCTTGCACTTGCTCTGTGCCCGAATTGCAACGTCCGATACCCCACAGGGTATGAACCCGTCATAACTTTCGGCAGGAGTAATCAAATCGCTTCAAATTCGGTTTGTAGGTAGAGGGGTCCTATAGCTATTGATTTGTTCTGTTCGTTAATTTTCACTCTATCCGTTGCGGAGATACAGGTGTGCAAAGTTAATGCACATTTCCTGCTCGATTTGCCCAGGCAACCCTAGTCCCATTCTCCCATTCCGCATGAATATTAATCACTTCCTTGTTCCGCCCAATCTCCGCCTTAAACTAAGCTATATAGCCGTTCGCAACTCAGCGTCTGTTTGTTTTTTGTTGTTTTGTTTTCTTGTCTGAGGCTATACGGGTCAAAGAAGATGAGTTATCTCTTCGTATGACGATCGTACCGAATCGGATCCAAGTGAATGGTTGTCAGCTAGCCCCTGATGGTTGTCGCCGCCTCCCACGTCGCGGACGCGCGTAAGGATTTTATTTTCCCTAGTCACTCGCATCACCGTTCGGTACCTAGTAAAGCTTTCCCACATTCGCTTGCTTAACTTCATTCCTGTCACGCCCACTCGGCTACACTGCAAGGATGCTATAACTTAGCTCACATAGCACGTGAACATGCACTACGCACTTGCATTGTTACCTGCCACACACCTACCTACTGTATCTTTGCACACACAAACACGTCCATGCCACACACACACACACATGGGCTTGTACAACTTGCAGGGTTCTTATTTCTCACACTGTTTTCGCAAATCGTACATGTCCATGAATGTACACACCTGTGTGCGGGCACACACACACACACACACACACACACACACACACACACACACACACACACACACACACACACACTCACACAGACTGGGCTTGTACCACTTGCAGTGACTTTGGGTTCTTATTTCTCACACTGTCTTTACAAAGCGTACATGTGCATGAATGTACACACATGTGCACACACACATGCATGTGCACACACACACACACACACACACAGACTGGGCTTGTACCACTTGCAGTGACTTTGCGTTCTTATTTCTCACACTGTCTTTATACAAAGCGTGCATGTGCATGAATGTATACACATGTGCACACACACACAGAGACTGGGCTTGTACCACTTGCAGAGTTTTTACAAAGTGTACATGTGCATGAATGAACACACATACACACATGTGCACACACACACACAGCCACTTGTAGTGACTTTGGGTTCTTATTTCTCACACTGTCACTGTTTTCACAAAGCACGTATATCTGCATGAATGTACACACTTAATTGTTATGTAAATAGCCTGTACACCATATTCGTCCCACACACACACACACACACACACACACACACACGCACACACACACACACACACACCACTCATGCATGCACACACAGGCTCGTACCACTTGCAGTGACATCAAATTGGGTTCTCATTTTCACACAAAGTGTACATGTGCATGAATGTATACACTTGTGCACACACAATGTTATGTACACAGCCTGTACACCATTTATTTGCAAAAATGTTAGCTAGGTTTTTAAAGAATTGCGAAAGAATTGTTTCACAAGGTGTTGTATTCTCTTCATGCATGTGGAGTTCCCACGTGACTGGTTTCTCTGTAGATCCTCCTTTGACTGCACATAGGTTGCAAGTGTATGTATAGAGGACCAATCCAATGGGGACAAACACGATGTATGTACATCGTATGGGACATGCGGCTACCATATACACACACACACACACACCGTGGCAAACATTATACCTGTCTAAACATGGTGCACACTATACACACACATACAAACTCATGTACATTGCATGCAAGGTGTGAACTTGTTCTCTGCACATTTAGTTCTATCGAACTGCTCGTATGCATGTTTAAGAGGACACTGATTCTATTCTCAATTTCTGTATGGGACTGAGCTTTTGTACTTGTAATGTGTTGCTCTCTATTGTTTTATATAATTGACAACTTCTGCATGTGGAGCTATCTTGTGACTGGTTCTCTATACATACATGTATCATGCAACATGAGACTCACAACACCTTGTGAAACAATGCTTTCACAATTCTTTAAAAACCTAGCTTTCTGCCTCTTGCTCCACTTGCAGTGAATTCCATCTCTTGTTTCTAACAACTAGATGTAGATGCAGTGTTACAGTACTGTCTACCAAATTACTTTGCTGCAATACTATTCCCTCAGTACACTCATCTAGCACTCTGAACCAGTGCTCAGATTGACCATCCTAGAAAGGGGTACACAGTACTTTTGTCTATAGAGCTGGATAATGAATATTGTTACTAACTTCCTTCTGTCAGTTCTGTGTAAACGCACCACAATCTCTACTGATAGCTTAGGTGCAATAAAATTCATCACCATGAAGCCTTTCCTTCATGTCAGGACTACAATTGTATCTATGAGTGTGTGTGTGTGTGTGTGTGTGTGTGTGTGTGTGCCATCATCATTAGTGAGTGATATATTTTACAGTGTGTGTGTGTGTGTGTGTGTGTGTGTGTGTCCGTGAGGGCATGTACATGTACTTTGTGTGAGCTAAAAACTTTGAGAATAGTCATGCAAGTGGAACAAAGCTGAGCATAGCGAACAAAAAGAAGTTTAGTAAGGGTTGTGCCCAATAAGACAGTTTTATTTCACATCTCCGAGAACGGCGATGTGAGTGTCTATGTACAGAGAACCAGCTCCACACGCAAGGAGCAAAGGGACAGGGTATAGAAATCAAATACATGCATAAAGCAGTTAAATGGAATATAATGCATGTGCTGGTGCAGAGAACAAAGTTTAGAATAGACCTTACGAGCAATGTATACATGTGTGTGTGTGAGTGTGTGTAGACATGCTTAATGTTTTTCATTAGTATGCGTGCGTACAAGTGTACTGTACATGAGTGTATGTATGTGTTGTGCACAAGATTCCATTTCCGTAACAATGCAAGTGTACTGTATGTGTATGTGCTGTATGTGTGACAAATATATGGTGTACAGGCTGTGTATATAACATTGTGTGTGTACAAGTGTGTACATTCATGCACATGTACACTTTGTGAAAACAGTGACAGTGTGAGAAATAAGAACCCAAAGTCACTACAAGTGGTACTGTGTGTGTGTGCACATGTGTGTATGTGTGTTCATTCATGCACATGTACGCTTTGTAAAAACTCTGCAAGTGGTACAAGCCCAGTCTGTGTGTGTGTGTGTGCATGTGTGTGTGTGCACATGTGTCTACATTCATGCACATGTACGCTTTGTAAAGACAGTGTGAGAAATAAGAGCCCAAAGTCACTGCAAGTGGTACAAGCCCAATCTGTGAGTGTGTGTGTGTGTGTATGTGTGTGTGTGCACATGCATTTGCAGGCTCGTAGCCAGGTCAGGAAATGGGGGGGTTCGGAAAACAAATGTGGACCTAACTAGTGGGCGGTGGCCGAGGTGGGTTGCCCGATACGAAAAGGGGGGGTGGGCAGTCCACTTCAGGTCCGATATACGAAAAGTGGGGGGGGGCAATTCGCTTCAGGTCCATTACGAAAAGTGGGGGGGGCAATTCGCTTCATGTCCATTACGAAAAGTGGGGGGGCAATTCGCTTCATGTCCATTACGAAAAGTGGGGGGGGGGGGGGGGGGGGGGCATTTCACTTCAGGTCCATTACAAAATGTGGGGGGGGGGGCGGGGGGCGATGTAAGCTCCCCCATTGGGGTCTGGGTCAAAGCCCCAGAAGCTTCGCAAGCCGAGACCCGCACCACATAAGCGGACCTTGACCCTTTTAGGGGGGTTCGTTCGAACCCCCCGAGCCCCCCCTGGCTACGGGCTTGATGTGTGTGTGTACATTCATGCACATGTACGCTTTGTAAAGACAGTGTGAGAAAGAAGAACCCAAAGTCACTGCAAGCGTTACAAGCCCAGTCTGTGTGTGTGCATGTGTGTGTGTGTGTGCACATGTGAGTGTGTGTGTGTGTGTGTGTGTGTATGTGTTTGTGACGAATATGGTGTACGGGCTATTCACATAACAATGTGCAAGTATTTTCTTGCACATGTACATGCTTTGTGAATACAGTGTGAGAAATAAGAGCCCAAAGTCACTGCAAGTGGTACAAGCCCAGTCTGTGTGAGTGTGTGTGTGTGTGTGTGCATGTATGTGCGTGTCATGTGTGTGTGCACAGGCATGTACATTCATGCACATGTACACTTTGTGTGAGAAATAAGAACCAATGTCACTGCAAGTGGTACAAGCCCTCTCTCTGTGTGAGTGTGTGTGTGCGCACAGGTGTGTACATTCATGCACATGTACTATTTGTGAAAACAGTGTGAGAAATAAGAACCAATGTCACTGCAAGTGGTACAAGCCCAGTCTGTGCGAGTGTGTGTGTGTGTGTGTGTGTGTGTGTGTGTGTGTGTCCATTTATGTGTGTGTCATGTGTGTGTGCACAGGCGTGTACAATTCATGCACATGTATACTTTGTGAAAACAGTGTGAGAAATAGGAACCAATTTCACTGCAAGTGGTACAAGCCCAGTCTGTGCGAGTGTGTGTGTGTGAGAGTGTGTGTGTGTGTGTGTGTGTGTGTGTGTGTGTGTGTGCGCACGCACACAGGTGTGTACATTCATGGACATGTTTGATTTGCGAAAACAGTGTGAGAAATAAGAACCCTGCAAGTTGTACAAGCCCATGTGTGTGTGTGTGTGTGTGTGGCGTGGATGTGTTTGTGTGTGCAAAGATACAGTAGGTAGGTGTGTGGCAGGTAACAATGCAAGTGCGTAGTGCATGTTCACGTGCTATGTGAGCTAAGTTATAGCATCCTTGCAGTGTAGCCAAGTGGGCGTGACAAGAACAAGTTTAGAATAGACCTTACGTGCAATGTACATGTGTGTGTGTGCAGTGTGTGTAGACATGCTCAATGTTTTTCATTAGTATGCGTGCGTACAAGTGTACTGTACATGAGTGTATGTATGTGTTGTGCACAAGATTCCATTTCCGTAACAATGCAAGTGTACTGTATGTGTATGTGCTGTATGTCATTGTGTGACAAATATATGGTGTACAGGCTGTGTACATAACAATGTGTGTGCACAAGTGTGTGTGTGCATGTGCGTGTGTGTGTGTGCACATGTGAGTGTGTGTGTGTGTATGTGTGTGTGTATGTGTGTGTGTATGTGTTTGTGATGATTATGGTGTACGGGCTATTTACATAACAATGTGCAAGTGTGTTCTTGCACATGTACATGCTTTGTGAATACAGTGTGAGAAATAAGAGCCCAAAGTCACTGCAAGTGGTACAAGCCCAGTCTGTGTGAGTGTGTGTGTGTGTGTGTGTGTGTGTGTGTGTGTCCATTTATGTGTGTGTCATGTGTGTGTGCACAGGCGTGTACAATTCATGCACATGTATACTTTGTGAAAACAGTGTGAGATATAAGAACTAATGTCACTGCAAGTGGTACAAGCCCAGTCCGTGTGAGTGTGTGTGTGTGTGTGTGTGTGTGTGTGTGTGTGTGTGCGCGCGCACACAGGTGTGTACATTCATGGACATGTACGATTTGCGAAAACAATGTGAGAAATAAGAACCCTGCAAGTTGTAAAAGCCCATGTGTGTGTGTGTGTGTGTGTGTGTGTGTGTGTGTGTGTGTGTGGCGTGGACGTGTTCGTGTGTGCAAAGATACAGTAGGTAGGTGTGTGGCAGGTAACAATGCAAGTGCGTAGTGCATGTTCACGTGCTATGTGAGCTAAGTTATAGCATCCTTGCAGTGTAGCCGAGTGGGCGTGACAGGAATGAAGTTAAGCAAGCGAATGTGGGAAAGCTTTATAATACACTACTAGGTACCGAACGGTGATGCGAGTGACTGGAAAATAAAATCCTTACGCGCGTCCGCGACGTGGGAGGCGGCGACAACCATCGGCGCTAGCTGACAACCATTCACTTGGATCCGTTAATTCGGTACGATCGTCATACGAAGTGATAACTCATTTCTTTGACCCGTATAGCCTCAGAAAAGAAAACAAAACAACAAAAAACAAACAGACACTGAGTTGCGAACGGCTATATAGCTTAGTTTAAGGCGGAGATTGGGCGGAACAAGGAAGTGATTAATATTCATGCGGAATGGGAGAATGGAACTAGGGTTGCCTGGGCAAATCGAGCTGGAAATGTGCATTAACTTTGCACACATGTGTATGAAAATTAACGAACAGAACAAATCAATAGCTACAAGTAAATAAAAACATTCTCTACGAGAAAGTTGGTGGGATATAGGATTTGAAGGCAATTGGTGGTGTAAAAAGCAAGGAAACAAGGTCTTATCAGAAGGGAAAATGTAATAGTCCTATATTTAGCACATTTCTAGGGCGTATGTTGTTTGTGTGCTAAATATAGGACTATTACATTTTCCCTTCTGATAAGACCTTGTTTCCTTGCTTTTTACACCACCAATTGCCTTCAAATCCTATATCCCACCAACTTTCTCGTAGAGAATGTTTTTATTTACTTGTTTTCTTAATTTTTTTTTCACACCCAATGTCTAATTATACAAGACATAGGCTGATAGTCGATTGTGTATCAGAGTATAACATCGATTATTTATATAAAAGCGAGTCCTCCATCCGATTCTGAAGCTAGTGGTGAAATTTTGATCGCTTAAAAGTGTTCCTGTCCCGAGTTATGCGTTGCCAAGAAGGAGGAGGAGGAGGAGAAGAAGATGACCCGCCCCTTGTTCCGAGACTGGGTACGAGAACGGGCAGTACACTCTTGTTCTCTACAACCACGCGGTTCTGCGACATGAAACAAAAACGAAACTACTCATTTTTGACTTCTAGATCGATTGCTAAAACAAGCTACACGATCCGATCGTCGGGAGTGTTGTTACAGACGGGTCGCGTTTTTTAATGACATTCATAGTCGGGGTCAAATCCTATATGGAAGTTTCTAACGAAACTTCCGATAGGACCCCTCTACCTACAAACCGAATTTGAAGCGATTTGATTACTCCTGCCGAAAGTTATGACGGGCTCATACCCTGTGGGATATCGGACGTTGCAATTCGGGCACAGAGCAAGTGCAAGACCCCAAAAGTATTTTACCGTAGAGAAATGGTGTAGTATGAAGTGTTGAAAATAGGAAGTCAATGGCGTGTACCGTTCGGAAGTTATAGCGATTCAAACGTGAATGATTTTTATAACTTTTTATATATATAGCGATGGGTCATTTTCGCGGAAACTGACCCATGTAATGTACTAACACAATAATAAAAGGCAAAGGTAGCGGCAGAAAGACGATAAAGGTGCAGAGAAAAATTTTATTGCCAAAAATCATTTAAAACGCAAAACATGAAGCAAAGTAGATAGGACAATCGCTCAAAATGGTTTATCCAACTAGTATAAGTGTCAAACAATACATGAAAGGCATTAAAGTGCACAAAGCACATACCTAATGTGGGGGGGAAACGCTCTTTCTGCCTTGGTCGACTCGAATCCACCCTTTTTGACAAGTTCGGAGGTGCGATTTGCACTAGTATGCAGGCATACCATTGCATTGAATGGCGCACGTGATGAGTTTCCAATTCCTTTATCTCTGGTAGGACATGCTGGATAGCAAATAAATGAGATTCACGTAATACGTACGTACATTGGATTCCTTAAGCGAAATTAAAGTTAATTCTCTAGCTTCAGACATGACTGACATTGACTGCTTTCTTCAACTAGCAGCAATATTCTTAACTTCGCCCAAAACAGCTTGAGGCAGACAAAGGATTTCTTGAAAGGAATGTCGTGTTTCTCAATTTGCCGACTGGAAATGGCAAATCGCTATGCTACAGCACATGACCCTGGCGTTCTATGACCTGCTTAAAGGAAGAAGGCAGCATAGCTTTGATCGTGTCTCTGCTAAAAGCCTTAACAAAAGACCAGGTTAGCTTTTGTTCGCTAATGTTACTTCTTGCTATACATACATACATACACTTGTTTTTCATCAGCCCAGCGTTACTGCTACTTAATTTAGCCGTCAGAGAAATGCTATATATATGATTGTAATTGATGAAGCACACTGTGTGACACAATAATTGCGTGTGTGTGATTAAGTGTGTTGTGTATTTGAGTGTGCCTGTCTGTATATGTTTGACTGTGTGTGTATGTGATGTGTGACTGTAGGTGTGTGTGGCTGTGTGCTTAGGTGTTTAATTTTGATTTATGAGTATACTAATCCATCCTTTAGGGGATGTTTTCAGAACTGAATTTTAAAAATTAGGTGAAGTAAGAAGACCCATACCAAGTAATGCACACGTGATGGCTTTAACTGGAACAGCTACTAAATGTACCATTACCAACGTATATACCATTTTGGGCTTGTTAGATCCAAATAAACCTAATACCTATAGCTGCTGGTTCATGTGGTGAGGTGTGAGATAATAAGTCAGATGTTGAGGTCATCTGAACATGGCTGGGGATTAGATGAAGAGTGGTCAGATAGAGCGCTACATTTGGACCAATGATACTGGAGGAATTGTCTGATAACAACAATTCTGAGGAGGAATAACTTGAGAATAGTGGAGAAGCAGGAGCCTGTGTCAAATATGGCGGATAATTCACCAGTGGATGAGATGGTAGAGTCAGACATTAATGGCTGTTGATGAACTATTGACATTGTTCACTGTATTTGTTATAATATGTTAACGAATCTTTGTAGTGCTTGGATTAACTTGCATAGTAGATGTGCTTTTGTTTAAGGCTTTCCACCATTCAAGCCTATTTCTGACATGAGATGTCCCTAAGCTGTCAATAACTCGTGTTGTCTATACATTGGGAGGCAGTCTTGTGAAGACCTACAAGTAGGTGGATACATTTTTAGATACAGGTATTGTGCCAGTTATGCCTGCATGCAGTGATAACTTCTGTCCATTCCTTTCTAATCGCTGATGCTGCTCTTTGGCGTCAAGGTAAATTGCAATCCAGTTTTAAAGTACTTATGCAGAGATAGACAACCTGAGCTATAATAGCTGTTCTCGTCCTCTGTGCTTGTCTCAACCGTGCGTTGCGACAGCAAGGCACATATGGCTTGCTGCATTGAACAGCCGGATAAAGCGCTTGTTAGACGTCTACTTTACCATTTGATTGCGGGAGACCTACACGATCCATTCCTCAATAATTATTAATCACCGTGTGTTATGTAATTGCATCCAATCGCATTCCCCAGACCGACTTCGTTACCGGACCACTTACGTAGCATTATACATGTACATTATGCGATAATGCTTACGTAAACAGGTCTGGGTACGTGACCGGGATGTTGAGCTCGCGTTCTCACTTATGTGGATAATTGAACCTCTCAAATGCATGCAAGGTGGTCCTGACTGTCCCAGCCTGTCTCACGTGAGACTTATTAATTCGCTCTTTACTACGAGCACACGAACAATTCTCTGCAATTGCAATTAATTTTGAAGGTTTGAAGGTGCAGAATGAGAGGTGAAGGGGGTGTTGGATAACGCCGCCATCTTTTCCCAAAGATACGCCATGCCCCGCTGTACACATTCCAATTTTGGTCTGCAGTATAAATCTACCAAGCCCTTTTGTATTAGTGCCTAATAGCTAGATACAAATAGCATTATTACAAATTTGTGATAAATGGTTAAGTAACTAAATCAATGAAATTGTGACCAAATATATGATGAACAAAACTATAGGAGACAGCCGTGCAAAATAAATTAATGCTATTTCTCTTAATTATCTTATCTTAATGGTTTCTTTTGTTGGCTAAGTTTCAGATGAAATGTTTAATAATTGTAGTAGTTCATTATGGAGAATGTTTCAAGTTAACTAGCGTACTCAAATTAAAACATTCCAATACACTGCACTTTACTTGATTTTGGCTATTTTGTCTTTTGCATACATATAGCGTACAATTTATATTCACCATTACTGTTTGCCTAATAGTTACAACTAATGCAGTAAGAATTCTGTAATCCTCTAGTTTAAATACAGAGTAATAATCATTTTAAAACTTGCAAACAACCAGATTGAGTCTGACATCAGTCCCAATGAAGGTGCAAGCTTATATTAACAATGCAGCAATACACATTGGCAGCAGCAACTACCAGTGTCCCTACAATGCCTATATATAGTAACAACAACCACTTACAAGTACACCACACGACATCTGTAACTATGGCAACTACTGTCTCAAAATCTAAGTAGTTATTCTCATCCACGTTACCCAGGCAGAACTGAAGGTTGCAACATGATCAGCCATAATAGCACGGTGAGCCATAGCTTGAACTGCATTGCTGTGAGTAATAGGAATAAGAGTTATAGGAATAGTACGAATAGGAATAGGGAGAGGAAGAGTAGTAGGAGTAGTAGTAGCACGAGTGGTAACCATTGTAACATATAGCAATAGTAATCAGATGATACTGGATAGCAGTTTGGAGTTGCGGTTTGAGCGCTAACGGTCACAGCCACTGGAATGGCCACAGCACTCCACATCACTACAGCAAACACAACTGCAGCAATGTTGAGGCCCAAAGATATGTTAGCCTTTGTCCTGGCAGATGCAATGTTACCACGTCTCTCTTCATCCTTTGCCTGATGAGGAAGAATTGAGAAATTGTTTTTCAAAGTAATAGAGCATAAAAATAACGTACTTACATTATAAGACATCAATAGTGCAGAAATGGTGCATAAAAGAGATGGCCAGCCTCCAATTATGATGACTAAGCATGTCATCACAGCAGACAGAGTGAAGTAGTTATCTCCAGAAGATGTTTGGACAGCTGTATTAATTGGGACTGAGGTTGGTTGTTGTTGGATTACCATGACCGGCTAAAATTGAACACATCAGCAACAAAACAAAGTATGTTAATTTATACTGCAGCATGTATAGGGGGTTTGCTCATACCTGTTGTAGTGTCGGAAAATAATTTCCACCGTAAAGTTGGTGTGGCATAGAAGATGTTAGATATGGCTGCATGGGAAGGGTGGCATATGCCATTTTAGTAGGATCTTGGAAGTACCCCTGAATTGGGTAGGGATTTCCTCCGTAGTAAAGTGGTGGGGGATTTCCATTGAAAGATACTAGCCCTGGTCCTGCAATGTTCTGGAACTGTATAGGCTGCTGTGAAGCACTAGGCTGCTGCATATTGGTGTAAGTGTTCGTAAAATATATATTAATAATGATCAGGCGCATGCGCAAGTACAACCATGACAACACTAATAATACGTGTTATGCCACATCTCCCTTTCTTGCAAGGGTTGAGTTCCATCCAAATCGTTCAGGGGGACGGATCGCTGTCCCTGTCTGTGACCGTGTCATAATTCTATGAGGTTCCTGTGGTTGGTGATCTTGCTCCTGTTCATAGGTATTGGGTTGTTGTGGTTTCTCCACTTGTTCGGGTTCCTGCTCCAAGGAGTCAGGTTGTTGTGGTTCCTCTGCACCTTGCCTAACAACATTAGGCACAACGTTGAGGTGGTGTCGATTGCGACGTGCTAAGCCACCCTGAGTTTCCACAATATATGACCGCGGAGCCCCTGCCTTTCCCACCACTATACCAGGGGTTGGCTTACTCTTGTCTGTTGTGATCCACACCTCCGTCTGATCTGGAATATCTGGAAGTTGGTGGACTCTGTGATGCCTGTCATAATTGGACTTTTGGTGGGATTTAAACTCTAAGTCTTGCTCCTGAAATCGAAGCAAATAAGGCCATTCTGGTTTCAGATGTTCAAGGGTTTGTGGAAGGTTAGTGCGCAACTGTCTGCCCATCAGCAGTTGTGCCGGTGACAGACCACACCAGGGTAGTTGTGTGGAACGGTAGGTGAGAATGGCTAGGTATGGGTCCTGATTCCCTTTGAGGATATTTTTCACTGTCTGAACAGTTCTCTCCGCCAGCCCGTTGCTTTGGGGGAAATAGGGGCTGCTGGTGGTATGCTTAAAGCCATATGACGCAGCAAATTTTGCAAACTCATGCGAAGAGAACTGTGGACCATTGTCACTGCGTACTGACTCTGGAATGCCATGCCTGGAAAACACCGCTTTAACAGCGTCTATCACCGTGTTGCTAGTAGTAGACCTGAGCTTAATAACCTCGGGATATCTAGAAAAGTAGTCTACTATGACCACATAATTGACCCCATTCAGCACAAAAAGATCCATTGCCACACTCTGCCATGGGTAGTCTGGTAAAACTGTTGGCATTAATGGTTCACAATGAGGTGTGGAATGCTTCACACACACTGAGCAGTGTTCAATCACATCCTTTATTCGTTGGGATATGCCAGGCCACCAAACAGAATTCTGTGCTCTAAGCCTGCATCTCACAATGCCTTGATGCCCATGGTGGAGTTTTGCAAGTGTCTCCTGCTGGAGAGACTCTGGCACCACAATACGCTTTTGGAAAAGAAGCAAATCGTTGTGTACCGATAGATCTCCTTGAACTTTCCAGTAAGGCTTTAGAACAGGTTCAATCTTGTGTCTCTCTGGCCATCCATCTAGACAATGCTTCCTCACTGCTGAACACACAGGATCTGCTAGCTGGGCTTCCGCGTATTGTTTTAACCGCCCCTCACTGGCTGGAAGATGTTTAATGCATACCTCCATGATATGTTCTGCTTCTTCCTCTAGCCGCATGTCAGCCTTAGTGATGGGCCCTGGTGCTCGAGACAGTGCATCTGCTGTGCCTAAGAGCTTCCCAGGCACGTGCTGAATAGTAAAATCGAAGCGTGCTAGCCTCAGCCGAAATCGAAGGATACGTGGTGGTAACGTATCAAGGTGCTTTGATCCTGACAGTGGAACTAGCGGCTTGTGATCCGTTTCAATGTGGACTTTAAGTCCAACAATATAACTGGCAAACTTGTCACACGCCCAGACAGTAGCCAGTGCTTCTTTCTCGATTTGTGCGTACCGTTTTTCAGTCTCTGACATCGACCGGGATGCATACGCCACAGGTTTCCATTCCCCATCACTTCTCTGTAGCAATACTGCCCCCAACCCATGCGATGACGCATCTGCCGAAAGTTTGGTTGGTGCATCTGGGGTATAGAAGGCAAGCACTGTTGGTTTGCAAAGCTCGGCTTTAACCTGAGCAAAGGCTTCTTCTTGAGCACAACCCCATTGCCAAGTGCGGTTTTTGCTCAAGAGTTCTCGAAGAGGCTGCGTTACCTGTGCTAAGTTAGGTGAAAACTTCCCCATTTGGTTTGCCATTCCAAGAAATCGTCTCAATTCCATGATGTTACTGGGTGAGCTGAGACCTTCAATAGCTGACGTTTTCTCTGGATCTGCTTGGACGCCATGCTGGTCAATGACATGCCCGAGAAAGAGTAGTTTCCCTTTCTCAAACTCACACTTTTCCCTATTTAGAGTTACTCCAGCATCACGGATTCTGTTTAATGCCGCTATGAGTCGAGCGTTATGTTCCTCTTTGTCCCTGCCAAACACTAACACATCGTCCATCTGACACAGGACCCCCTCAAGGCCTGCAAGGATTTTACTCATTCGCTTCTGGAAGTGCTCAGGCGCACTGCAAATCCCGAACGGAAGTTTGTGAAAATAGTAACGACCAAATGGAGTGATGAATGTGGTCAGAAGCTTGGACCTCTCAGTCAAGGGTATTTGCCAAAATCCGGAATTTGCGTCGAGTTTGCTGAAGATTTTTGCTCCTGCCAACTGTGCTAAGGTTTCATCTACTTTTGGAAGAGGGTATACCTCCCGGCAAACATAACGATTTAGGGGTTGGTAGTCCACACATATGCGGATTGCCCCACCCTTCTTGGGAGCGACCACCATTCCGGCACACCACGGAGTTGGCTCGTCGACTTTCGAGATGATTCCCAATGACTCCATTCGCTCCAACTCCTGCTTGACCTTGAGACGCAATGGTAAAGGAATGTTCCGGGAGGTAAACAAAGCATAGGGCTGTGCCTCTGGTTGCAACTGAATGTCATAAGGGTCACCCATGCTCCCCAGCCCCTGGAATAGTGTAGGATATTTTTCCACAATAGTGTGAAGTGAAGCTTCCACCGTTTCCTCTAGCTTTGCCACCAACTTCAGAGCGAGGATAGCTGGTAGTCCCAGCAGGTTGGTTCTCAGTCCGTTTACTACGTACACCTTCTGCCTGGTAGTTTTCCCTCGATAAAACAGCTCCCCTTCAAACTGACCGATTACCTTTAAAAGAGTGCGTGCAGGACCGTACAGCATCTTCTTGGGTCTGTCTAGTTTAAGCCCTTTCAAAGCTCTGAAAGCCGCATCCGAAATTGCTGTTACCTCAGCTCCAGTATCTATTTTGAACTCCAACGTTTGATTCGCCAGCTTTAACTTCACTCTCCAGGTTTCAGGACTGTTTTGTGTAAGTGTGTCTAAGAATGCACTGTCAAGGTTACTCTCATCCGGTTGTAACTCCGCCACTGTCTTTGATAGGCACTGTGAGCCATAGTGTCCTCTCCGCTTGCATTTATGACACACAGACTCCTTGGCAGGGCAAGTATACCAAGGATGCTGGCCTTTCCCGCATTTGATACACTGCTTAGGTGTTTGTTTTGGTTTTGCAGAAGAAACACCTGCTGGTTTTGTCTTGGTGCCTTGGCCCCTAAGGAAGTCCATTGAGCTGTTTTCCCCCTTGAAAGAAGAGCCGCTTTCTGCCTCCTTGAGCACCTGTTGTTGTGTGTGGACCGCCTCTCTCTGCCGGATCATGGTCTTTGCTTTCTCTAAAGTGAGATCCGGATTTAGTTGAAGTCTTTCTGAGAGGGCTAGATCCCTAATACCGACAACAAGACGGTCACGGATCATTTCAGAGGTAAGCTGCCCGTATGAACACCGCTCTGCCAAATAATATAGCTCCGTGATGTACTGGTCGCCGGACTCACCTTCCAGCTGGTCACGTCTGTTGAAGCGCGCCCGCTCGAAGATGACATTGTGTCGAACATGGAAATACTCATCCAGTTTTTCCACTACTTTCTTGTAGCTTTTCCTCTCCTCGTCCGTGATACCCGTGGACACAAGAACCACTTCTGCCTCCTCGCCCATAGAATATAATAACATACTGACTTGCTTTGAGTCGGATTGTGTGTCGAGGGACGAGGCGATACGGAACTGTTCGAACCGCCGTTTCCAGCGGGTCCAGTCGTCGGGGTTCTTGAAGTCGAACGCTTCCGGAGGTTGCAACCGAATATCTGCCATGTCCAACCGTGGGTTTCAGAGAACCGCTGCCACCATGTAAGTGTTCGTAAAATATATATTAATAATGATCAGGCGCATGCGCAAGTACAACCATGACAACACTAATAATACGTGTTATGCCACAATTGGCACCACTGTTGATCACTGATGCTGCTGCCTGTTGCTGTTGGGTACTCTGAATCCAATTCTGTGGGGGGCCTGTCCGTTCAAAGTGTGTACATTCAATTATATTGCATGTATGCATATGCATGTGCAAGTAAACACCCAACCTTTGTGGCACTGTCAGGTGTAAATTGCTATTATAGCAGGCTTTGGTCTACTTGAGCAGGAATATGCCTGCCTAGGCTGTTTAAGTATGCTTGCATGAGGGGGAGATGAAGTGAGAGTGTTATCAGTAGTGCTGATAATAATGTTACACTCCTGTTGTGTGCTAGCTTTACTACGCAAAGCTTATACATCCTTCACATGGGGGCTGTAACATTAAAGGTTAAAGGTGATCATGTTAATTTCTTGATTAAGCTTTATAGTGCATCCAAGTCACCCTCATTTGGGTGCCAGTCCTGATGGATTACTAGCCAGTCCTGATAGATTACTAGCCAGTCCTGATAGATTACTAGCCAGTCCCGATGGATTACTAATGTGTGACTGCTGTGGACTGGGTGTATTAGAGATAAAATGCCCTTATATACTATTAGGATACGTGCCTTCATCATACGCCTCAGATGTGTAATGATACACCATCATGTAAAACACATCATCCCTACTAATATCACGTCCAGTGACAAATAGAGATATACAAAGCTTCATACTGTGATGGAGCAAACTGAAAAAAACTTGTTCTTTGTGTAGAACCTAACAAGGCATTTAGTAGTGAAACCATGCACAAGATCACCATGTTTTTCAAGAAAGCAATACTGCCTGAACTCGTAGAAAAATGGTGCCATAATTCCAGCATTTAAACAAAATTAGCTAGTAAATGCAACACGAAACCAGTTACACATTGAAGGGGTGCTACTGTGAAGAAGATGAGTCAAGAGTCTAGATGATTGGGTGTGACAATGATGCATGCCCATTTCAGTGGTTCATACCAAGTACTTAAAAATGAGAAAGATTAATTCCGTATCGCAAGGAATGTCAACATTACCTTGGAGATAAATGACTCATCACATACCGCTTGGAAGCTAGCACCACATTCCTCAGCACCACATTCCACTCTAATTAGATTACGTACGGCTAATTATATTCATTGCCTTGGTTGTTGCAACATAGATAGTTGGTATTCATACATGTATGAATGAGTACACTGTAAAAATTAACGCACGATGCACTGCAGTCTATGTCGCTATGTGTCGTATGCAGGCAGCGTGTGGCTGAGGTAACTTTTTAATGCTTCGTGCCTCAACAATTTAAAGGTCCTCATAATACAACAGTGATAATCTGAGGAAAATGATACCTTAAAGTTACCATCTATGGTACAACTCACCGTCGTGGGAACTAACCTCTGGCCATACGATTTGCTTGTTCAAACTGGTTAGAAGCAAAGAAAGCTGCCTTTTTACTTCACTTTCAAGTCCCATGAGGTAGTACTCGATCTCATATGCCTTTAGTATGCGGGAACTCTTGATTAAATGTTTGTCACGTGCAGTATTGCTGGGCACACACCACATCAAGCAAATTTTCAAGTGGCCAGTTTGCGTTCACTTTCTGGAGCTGCTTGATGATGCCAATAGGCCCCACAAATCGTGGTCCCCATTAATACACAAGTACATTCATTACAGACACAAACTTGCCCTGGATCAACCAACGTAACAATAAATAGTCTTTATTCACATTACAAATGGCAGTTTGGAAACCAGAAATACACAGTAACTGCTAAAAGATCATTTGACCAGGTCCATGACAGCCGTTGAACTGATCAGTTGTTGTAACAACCTTAGTTGGTCCAGTGTTCAGATTATTGCATGACGATAGGTCCCCGGTTGGTGCAGGTACACACCTACCCTGTGGGTACATGGAACAGCTCAGAGTCTGCCTCAAAGTGCTTTGCAACTCACAAGAATGGCACCCATCTCCATTGGTCAGCTTGTAAGTACTTATTAGTTGTGGTCACACCCCCAGTGTTCCAAATCCGCGCGTGACGTTGGGTCCCTAGTTGGCGCAGGTACACACCTACCCTGTGGGTACATAGAACAGCTCAGAGTCTGCCTCATAGTGCTTTGCAACTCACAAGAATGGCACCCATCTCCACCGATCAGCTTGAAAATTACTTATTAGTTGTGGTCACACCCCAGTGTTCTGGATCCGCGCGTGACGTTGGGTCCTTGGTTGGCACAGGTACACACCTACCCTGTGGGTACATGGAACAGCTCAGAGTCTGCCCCAAAGTGCTTTGCAACTCACAAGAATGGCACCCATCTCCATTGGTCAGCTTGTAAGTACTTATTAGTTGTGGTCACACCCCCAGTGTTCCAAATCCGCGCGTGACGTTGGGTCCCTGGTTGGCGCAGGTACACACCTACCCTGTGGGTACATGGAACAGCTCAGAGTCTGCCCCAAAGTGCTTTGCAACTCACAAGAATGGCACCCATCTCCATTGGTCAGCTTGTAAGTACTTATTAGTTGTGGTCACACCCCCAGTGTTCCAAATCCACGCGTGACGTTGGGTCCTTGGTTGGCACAGGTACACACCTACCCTGTGGGTACATGGAACAGCTCAGAGTCTGCCCCAAAGTGCTTTGCAACTCACAAGAATGGCACCCATCTCCATTGGTCAGCTTGTAAGTACTTATTAGTTGTGGTCACACCCCCAGTGTTCTGGATCCGCGCGTGACGTTGGGTCCTTGGTTGGCACAGGTACACACCTACCCTGTGGGTACATGGAACAGCTCAGAGTGTGCCTCAAAGTGCTTTGCAACTCACAAGAATGGCACCCATCTCCACCGATCAGCTTGAAAATTACTTATTAGTTGTGGTCACACCCCCAGTGTTCTGGATCCGCGCGTGACGTTGGGTCCTTGGTTGGCACAGGTACACACCTACCCTGTGGGTACATGGAACAGCTCAGAGTCTGCCCCAAAGTGCTTTGCAACTCACAAGAATGGCACCCATCTCCATTGGTCAGCTTGTAAGTACTTATTAGTTGTGGTCACACCCCCAGTGTTCCAAATCCGCGCGTGACGTTGGGTCCCTGGTTGGCGCAGGTACACACCTACCCAGCTCAGAGTCTGCCCCAAAGTGCTTTGCAACTCACAAGAATGGCACCCATCTCCATTGGTCAGCTTGTAAGTACTTATTAGTTGTGGTCACACCCCCAGTGTTCCAAATCCACGCGTGACGTTGGGTCCTTGGTTGGCACAGGTACACACCTACCCTGTGGGTACATGGAACAGCTCAGAGTCTGCCCCAAAGTGCTTTGCAACTCACAAGAATGGCACCCATCTCCATTGGTCAGCTTGTAAGTACTTATTAGTTGTGGTCACACCCCCAGTGTTCTGGATCCGCGCGTGACGTTGGGTCCTTGGTTGGCACAGGTACACACCTACCCTGTGGGTACATGGAACAGCTCAGAGTCTGCCCCAAAGTGCTTTGCAACTCACAAGAATGGCACCCATCTCCATTGGTCAGCTTGTAAGTACTTATTAGTTGTGGTCACACCCCCAGTGTTCTGGATCTGCGCGTGACGTTGGGTCCTTGGTTGGCACAGGTACACACCTACCCTGTGGGTACATGGAACAGCTCAGAGTCTGCCTCAAAGTGCTTTGCAACTCACAAGAATGGCACCCATCTCCATTGGTCAGCTTGTAAGTACTTATTAGTTGTGGTCACACCCCCAGTGTTCTGGATCCGCGCGTGACGTTGGGTCCTTGGTTGGCACAGGTACACACCTACCCTGTGGGTACATGGAACAGCTCAGAGTGTGCCTCAAAGTGCTTTGCAACTCACAAGAATGGCACCCATCTCCACTGATCAGCTTGAAAATTACTTATTAGTTGTGGTCACACCCCCAGTGTTCTGGATCCGCGCGTGACGTTGGGTCCCTGGTTGGCGCAGGTACACACCTACCCTGTGGGTACATGGAACAGCTCAGAGTCTGCCTCAAAGTGCTTTGCAACTCACAAGAATGGCACCCAACTCCATTGGTCAGCTTGTAAGTACTTATTAGTTGTGGTCACACCCCAGTGTTCAAAATCCACGCGTGACGTTGGGTCCTTGGTTGGCGCAGGTACACACCTACCCTGTGGGTACATGGAACAGCTCAGAGTCTGCCCCAAAGTGCTTTGCAACTCACAAGAATGGCACCCATCTCCATTGGTCAGCTTGTAAGTACTTATTAGTTGTGGTCACACCCCCAGTGTTCCAAATCCACGCGTGACGTTGGGTCCTTGGTTGGCACAGGTACACACCTACCCTGTGGGTACATGGAACAGCTCAGAGTCTGCCCCAAAGTGCTTTGCAACTCACAAGAATGGCACCCATCTCCATTGGTCAGCTTGTAAGTACTTATTAGTTGTGGTCACACCCCCAGTGTTCTGGATCCGCGCGTGACGTTGGGTCCTTGGTTGGCACAGGTACACACCTACCCTGTGGGTACATGGAACAGCTCAGAGTGTGCCTCAAAGTGCTTTGCAACTCACAAGAATGGCACCCATCTCCACCGATCAGCTTGAAAATTACTTATTAGTTGTGGTCACACCCCCAGTGTTCTGGATCCGCGCGTGACGTTGGGTCCTTGGTTGGCACAGGTACACACCTACCCTGTGGGTACATGGAACAGCTCAGAGTCTGCCCCAAAGTGCTTTGCAACTCACAAGAATGGCACCCATCTCCATTGGTCAGCTTGTAAGTACTTATTAGTTGTGGTCACACCCCCAGTGTTCCAAATCCGCGCGTGACGTTGGGTCCCTGGTTGGCGCAGGTACACACCTACCCAGCTCAGAGTCTGCCCCAAAGTGCTTTGCAACTCACAAGAATGGCACCCATCTCCATTGGTCAGCTTGTAAGTACTTATTAGTTGTGGTCACACCCCCAGTGTTCCAAATCCACGCGTGACGTTGGGTCCTTGGTTGGCACAGGTACACACCTACCCTGTGGGTACATGGAACAGCTCAGAGTCTGCCCCAAAGTGCTTTGCAACTCACAAGAATGGCACCCATCTCCATTGGTCAGCTTGTAAGTACTTATTAGTTGTGGTCACACCCCCAGTGTTCTGGATCCGCGCGTGACGTTGGGTCCTTGGTTGGCACAGGTACACACCTACCCTGTGGGTACATGGAACAGCTCAGAGTCTGCCCCAAAGTGCTTTGCAACTCACAAGAATGGCACCCATCTCCATTGGTCAGCTTGTAAGTACTTATTAGTTGTGGTCACACCCCCAGTGTTCTGGATCTGCGCGTGACGTTGGGTCCTTGGTTGGCACAGGTACACACCTACCCTGTGGGTACATGGAACAGCTCAGAGTCTGCCTCAAAGTGCTTTGCAACTCACAAGAATGGCACCCATCTCCATTGGTCAGCTTGTAAGTACTTATTAGTTGTGGTCACACCCCCAGTGTTCTGGATCCGCGCGTGACGTTGGGTCCTTGGTTGGCACAGGTACACACCTACCCTGTGGGTACATGGAACAGCTCAGAGTGTGCCTCAAAGTGCTTTGCAACTCACAAGAATGGCACCCATCTCCACTGATCAGCTTGAAAATTACTTATTAGTTGTGGTCACACCCCCAGTGTTCTGGATCCGCGCGTGACGTTGGGTCCCTGGTTGGCGCAGGTACACACCTACCCTGTGGGTACATGGAACAGCTCAGAGTCTGCCTCAAAGTGCTTTGCAACTCACAAGAATGGCACCCAACTCCATTGGTCAGCTTGTAAGTACTTATTAGTTGTGGTCACACCCCAGTGTTCAAAATCCACGCGTGACGTTGGGTCCTTGGTTGGCGCAGGTACACACATACCCTGTGGGTACATGGAACAGCTCAGAGTCTGCCCCAAAGTGCTTTGCAACTCACAAGAATGGCACCCATCTCCATTGGTCAGCTTGTAAGTACTTATTAGTTGTGGTCACACCCCCAGTGTTCCAAATCTGCGCGTGACGTTGGGTTCCTGGTTGGCGCAGGTACACACCTACCCTGTGGGTACATGGAACAGCTCAGAGTCTGCCCCAAAGTGCTTTGCAACTCACAAGAATGGCACCCATCTCCATTGGTCAGCTTGTAAGTACTTATTAGTTGTGGTCACACCCCCAGTGTTCCAAATCTGCGCGTGACGTTGGGTCCCTGGTTGGCGCAGGTACACACCTACCCTGTGGGTACATGGAACAGCTCAGAGTCTGCCCCAAAGTGCTTTGCAACTCACAAGAATGGCACCCATCTCCATTGGTCAGCTTGTAAGTACTTATTAGTTGTGGTCACACCCCCAGTGTTCTGGATCCGCACGTGACGTTGGGTCCTTGGTTGGCACAGGTACACACCTAACCTGTGGGTACATGGAACAGCTCAGAGTCTGCCCCAAAGTGCTTTGCAACTCACAAGAATGGCACCCATCTCCATTGGTCAGCTTGTAAGTACTTATTAGTTGTGGTCACACCCCCAGTGTTCCAAATCCGCGCGTGAAGTTGGGTCCCTGGTTGGCGCAGGTACACACCTACCCTGTGGGTACATGGAACAGCTCAGAGTCTGCCTCAAAGTGCTTTGCAACTCACAAGAATGGCACCCATCTCCACTGATCAGCTTGAAAATTACTTATTAGTTGTGGTCACACCCCCAGTGTTCTGGATCCGCGCGTGACGTTGGGTCCCTGGTTGGCGCAGGTACACACCTACCCTGTGGGTACATGGAACAGCTCAGAGTGTGCCTCAAAGTGCTTTGCAACTCACAAGAATGGCACCCATCTCCATTGGTCAGCTTGTAAGTACATATTAGTTGTGGTCACACCCCCAGTGTTCCAAATCCGCACGTGACGTTGGGTCCTTGGTTGGCACAGGTACACACCGACCCTGTGGGTACATGGAACAGCTCAGAGTCTGCCCCAAAGTGCTTTGCAACTCACAAGAATGGCACCCATCTTCACTGGTCAGCTTGTAAGTACTTATTAGTTGTGGTCACACCCCCAGTGTTCCAAATCCGCGCGTGACGTTGGGTCCCTGGTTGGCGCAGGTACACACCTACCCTGTGGGTACATGGAACAGCTCAGAGTCTGCCTCAAAGTGCTTTGCAACTTACAAGAATGGCACCCATCTCCACCGATCAGCTTGAAAATTACTTATTAGTTGTGGTCACACCCCCAGTGTTTTGGATCCGCGCGTGACGTTCGGTCCTTGGTTGGCACAGGTACACACCTACCCTGTGGGTACATGGAACAGCTCAGAGTCTGCCCCAAAGTGCTTTGCAACTCACAAGAATGGCACCCATCTCCATTGGTCAGCTTGTAAGTACTTATTTGTTGTGGTCACACCCCCAGTGTTCCAAATCTGCGCGTGACGTTGGGTCCCTGGTTGGCGCAGGTACACACCTACCCTGTGGGTACATGGAACAGCTCAGAGTCTGCCCCAAAGTGCTTTGCAACTCACAAAAATGGCACCCATCTCCATTGGTCAGCTTGTAAGTACTTATTAGTTGTGGTCACACCCCCAGTGTTCTGGATCCGCGCGTGACGTTGGGTCCTTGGTTGGCACAGGTACACACCTACCCTGTGGGTACATGGAACAGCTCAGAGTGTGCCTCAAAGTGCTTTGCAACTCACAAGAATGGCACCCATCTCCACTGATCAGCTTGAAAATTACTTATTAGTTGTGGTCACACCCCCAGTGTTCTGGATCCGCGCGAGACGTTGGGTCCCTGGTTGGCGCAGGTACACACCTACCCTGTGGGTACATGGAACAGCTCAGAGTCTGCCTCAAAGTGCTTTGCAACTCACAAGAATGGCACCCAACTCCATTGGTCAGCTTGTAAGTACTTATTAGTTGTGGTCACACCCCCAGTGTTCAAAATCCACGCGTGACGTTGGGTCCTTGGTTGGCGCAGGTACACACCTACCCTGTGGGTACATGGAACAGCTCAGAGTCTGCCTCAAAGTGCTTTGCAACTCACAAGAATGGCACCCATCTCCATTGGTCAGCTTGTAAGTACTTATTAGTTGTGGTCACACCCCCAGTGTTCTGGATCCGCGCGTGACGTTGGGTCCTTGGTTGGCACAGGTACACACCTACCCTGTGGGTACATGGAACAGCTCAGAGTGTGCCTCAAAGTGCTTTGCAACTCACAAGAATGACACCCATCTCCACTGATCAGCTTGAAAATTACTTATTAGTTGTGGTCACACCCCCAGTGTTCTGGATCCGCGCGTGACGTTGGGTCCCTGGTTGGCGCAGGTACACACCTACCCTGTGGGTACATGGAACAGCTCAGAGTGTGCCTCAAAGTGCACAAGAATGGCACCCAACTCCATTGGTCAGCTTGTAAGTACTTATTAGTTGTGGTCACACCCCAGTGTTCAAAATCCACGCGTGACGTTGGGTCCTTGGTTGGCACAGGTACACACCTACCCTGTGGGTACATGGAACAGCTCAGAGTCTGCCTCAAAGTGCTTTGCAACTCACAAGAATGGCACCCATCTCCATTGGTCAGCTTGTAAGTACTTATTAGTTGTGGTCACACCCCCAGTGTTCTGGATCCGCGCGTGACGTTGGGTCCTTGGTTGGCACAGGTACACACCTACCCTGTGGGTACATGGAACAGCTCAGAGTGTGCCTCAAAGTGCTTTGCAACTCACAAGAATGGCACCCATCTCCACTGATCAGCTTGAAAATTACTTATTAGTTGTGGTCACACCCCCAGTGTTCTGGATCCGCGCGTGACGTTGGGTCCCTGGTTGGCGCAGGTACACACCTACCCTGTGGGTACATGGAACAGCTCAGAGTCTGCCTCATAGTGCTTTGCAACTCACAAGAATGGCACCCTTCTCCATTGGTCAGCTTGTAAGTACTTATTAGTTGTGGTCACACCCCCAGTGTTCCAAATCCGCACGTGACGTTGGGTCCTTGGTTGGCACAGGTACACACCTACCTTGTGGGTACATGGAACAGCTCAGAGTCTGCCCCAAAGTGCTTTGCAACTCACAAGAATGGCACCATCTTCACTGGTCAGCTTGTAAGTACTTATTAGTTGTAGTCACACCCCCAGTGTTCCAAATCCGCGCGTGACGTTGGGTCCCTGGTTGGCGCAGGTACACACCTACCCTGTGGGTACATGGAACAGCTCAGAGTCTGCCTCAAAGTGCTTTGCAACTCACAAGAATGGCACCCATCTCCATTGGTCAGCTTGTAAGTACTTATTAGTTGTGGTCACACCCCCAGTGTTCTGGATCCGCGCGTGACGTTGGGTCCTTGGTTGGCACAGGTACACACCTACCCTGTGGGTAAATGGAACAGCTCAGAGTCTGCCCCAAAGTGCTTTGCAACTCACAAGAATGGCACCCATCTCCATTGGTCAGCTTGTAAGTACTTATTAGTTGTGGTCACACCCCCAGTGTTCTGGATCCGCGTGTGACGTTGGGTCCTTGGTTGGCGCAGGTACACACCTACCCTGTGGGTACATGGAACAGCTCAGAGTGTGCCTCAAAGTGCTTTGCAACTCACAAGAATGGCACCCATCTCCATTGGTCAGCTTGTAAGTACTTATTAGTTGTGGTCACACCCCCAGTGTTCTGGATCCGCGTGTGACGTTGGGTCCTTGGTTGGCGCAGGTACACACCTACCCTGTGGGTACATGGAACAGCTCAGAGTGTGCCTCAAAGTGCTTTGCAACTCACAAGAATGGCACCCATCTCCACTGATCAGCTTGAAAATTACTTATTAGTTGTGGTCACACCCCCAGTATTCCAAATCCCCGCGTGACGTTGGGTCCCTGGTTGGCGCAGGTACACAACTACCCTGTGGGTACATGGAACAGCTCAGAGTCTGCCTCAAAGTGCTTTGCAACTCACAAGAATGGCACCCATCTCCACTGATCAGCTTGAAAATTACTTATTAGTTGTGGTCACACCCCCAGTATTCCAAATCCCCGCGTGACGTTGGGTCCCTGGTTGGCGCAGGTACACAACTACCCTGTGGGTACATGGAACAGCTCAGAGTCTGCCTCAAAGTGCTTTGCAACTCACAAGAATGGCACCCATCTCCACTGATCAGCTTGAAAATTACTTATTAGTTGTGGTCACACCCCCAGTGTTCTGGATCCGCGCGTGACGTTGGGTCCCTGGTTGGCGCAGGTACACACCTACCCTGTGGGTACATGGAACAGCTCAGAGTCTGCCCCAAAGTGCTTTGCAACTCACAAGAATGGCACCCATCTCCACTGGTGAGCTTGAAAGTACTTAGTAGTTGTGATCACACCCCCAGTGTTCCAAATCCGCGCGTGACGTTGGGTCCCTGGTTGGCGCAGGTACACACCTACCCTGTGGGTACATGGAACAGCTTGTAAGGCTTTGTAGTTGTGGCCATACTCCTAGCTAGTCCAGTGTTCAGGATCCGCGCGTGGCCTTGAGTCTTTGGTTAGCACAGGTAGTACACATCTACCCTGTGGCTACATACAGCTCACAACAACTTCGTTTTGTATTGTGTTTGCTTACGTTTACAAATGATTGATGTGACTATATTAAACACGCGCTTATGACGCCCGCCGCGTGAGGAATGCTAAGTTTATTCATTTTTGAATGTGGTGCTGAGGAATGTGGTGCTAGCTTCCAAGCGGTTCATCACATTCAAATGGACATAATACCACATACCATGTACATTCACCACTGACGCGCAAAAATTGCACAATGCACCACGCACCATTTTATCTACTATGTTGTATTCTGAAAGAACATTACACATATCAATATTATGTATTTTATGTATGATAGTAGCATTTGCTAGATAACTAAGCTTTGTGTTTTGACTGGGAAAAAAATTCTAAACGGGTGACGAAATGTGCCGAATCATTATCAGTGATCATGTAGCTATTTGGAATTGTGCCGTTCTTACTCCATCACTAAACGACCATTCCCTTCTCCAACTCTTTGCATGTGTTTCATATCTGGGTCATTCCAAAAATGTTTTTTACAACCCTAGTATCAAATCTGCATTATATTACCCATATTTATTATCCAATTAGAAATATACATTTTCATAATATAATTGTATACTCTATCACTATTTGTTTACAAGATACATACTACCTTGAATAATTCTTTTTTGTTTGCTTTGAATGACTACTGCTTCCCCCTTACAATGAGCATGCTCATTTTTTGTGCACAAGAGGAAGGGTTGTATGGGAACACACCCTTGAGCATGCAAATGCACATTTGTTTGTCATAAGGGGGAGTGGCAATACATTCATTTGGCATAAGGTGTAAATAAGAAAAAAAAAGTGACACTATTCTTTGTTTGCTAGATAGCTGCCAACAGTTAACAGCTTTCTGTGAATTCAACTTTTTTTTCAAGGGGTGTACGTTCAATCATATTGCGTGTATGCATGTGCATGTACAAGTAGACACCCAAACCTTTTTGACACATCAGGTGTAAATTGCTATTATAGCAGGCTTTGGTTTACTTAATATGCCTGCCTAGGCTGTTAAGTATGCTTGCATGAGGGGGAGATGAAGTGAGAGTGTTATCAGTAGTGCTGATAATAATGTTACACTCCTGTTGTGTGCTAGCTTTACTACGCAAAGCTTGTACATCCTTCACATGGGGGCGGTAACATTAAAGGTTAAAGGTGATCATGTTAATTTCTCAATTAGGCTATATAGTGCATCCAAGTCACCCTCATTTGGGTGCCAGTCCTGATGGATTACTAGCCAGTCCTGATGGATTACTAGCCAGTCCTGATGGACTACTAGCCAGTCCTGATGGATTACTAGCCAGTCCTGATGGATTACTAGCCAGTCGTGATGGATTACTAGCCAGTCCCGATGGATTACTAATGTGCGACTGCTGTGGACTGGGTGTATTAGAGATAAAATGCCCTTATATACTATCAAAGATGCATGCCTTCATCATACGCCTCAGATGTGTAATGATACACACCATCATGTAAACGTATCATCCTTACTAATGTCACGTCCAGTGACAAATAGAGATATACAAAGCTTCATACTGTGATGGAGTAAACTGAAAAGAACTTGTTCTTCGTTTAGAACCTAACAAGGCATTTATTAGCGAAACGATGCACAAGATCACCATGTTTTTCAAGAAAGTGTAATGTACATATTATATGTACAGGAGGAGACTAATGTCAATTGCACACCGCTGCACCATGTAGTACCCTAACTGCAACTTATATTATGTTCTGTAGTCATTGAATTCTGTGTAAATGAGTCTTAATTAAAGTTATTTGCTTACGTGGCCGTAGGTATGCGCAGAGATAATATATTATCTCAGGTTTGCGCTGCTGGTCTGCGCTCCGCTACACTGGTGTCAGAAGTGGGATTCGTTTCACCATGTTGAAGTCTGAAGCGGAAAAGACGGAAACAACCACGGAGGAAAATGTGGTGAGCACAGCATTAGCAAGAGTAGTGTGGAGGGCCTCCGGCCCCCGCCTCGTTTTTCGGCCAATGGCGACTGGGAATTGTGGGTATCACGTTTTGAGTTATACGTTTGCAAGCTAATATTCCAGAGGGCCTATGGACAAAGGAATTGTTGACTCTACTTGAGGATGAGCCGTTTCGCGTTGTTTCGAGACAAGGATTAGCTCAGTCGAACGACTACAAAGCAGTGTGTGCTTGCTTGGAGCAGCAATATCGCTGCTGTGGGGAATGAGTTGGAGTGGCAATTTAAGATCCAGAACCGGGTACAAAAAGTAGGAGACTCTCTTTTGGAATATTCTGGTGACCTAAGGATGATGGCTGATAAAGCGTTTCCCTCTTGGCCAGCTGCGCAACGCCAAGAATTACTCCGAAATCAATTTATACAAGGAGTGCGCTCATCTACTGTGCAACTGCATGCTGCACATGAAAGAAGTCCAAAAACGCAGGATGATGCTTTGAAGTTGGCATGTCGAGTAGAATCGGCTCAAAAGCAGTTACACAACAGTGAGGCAGCGTCTGCCACGGAAACAAAAGGTGAGTCTACTAATTGTTTTAAGTCAGTAGGGGATCAAGATGAGCGGGCTGACAAGATTGAGGTGCTTAGTCGGCAAATAAGACAACTTTCAGAAGAAATGGAAAAGATGAGCGCACCAAGGAGGTCCGAACAATGGCCGACGGGGAGTAAAGACGTATTGTGCTGGACGTGTGGAGGTCAGGGACACATTCGGCGTAACTGCCCGAAGAGGAAGAGCAACGGTATTTTGGTTCCAAAATAGGCAAGCAGTTTGAGCATGGAAACAGGGGGCAAGAAGCCGCATTAGCTATAAGTTCGTACATAATTATTTGGGGAAAGGTGGCTGAACGTCCTATGAAGATGCTATTAGATACAGGGTCAGCCGTCACATTAATCAGACAAGACGTATGGGAGGAAGTAACCAATTTGGACAATACTACCAGCTTGGAGAAGTTCATCGCCCTATTGTATAGTTGCTAATGGTGACAGATTGAATACACTTGGTCAGGTAGTCCTACCAATCCATATTGGTGGCTTAGTAGAACCATTTCCTGTATTTGTGGCTTGCCAACTTACACAGGAATGTCTAATTGGGGCAGATTTTCTCTCACATTTTATAGGTGCCACATTGATATGGGGATGAAGATGTTGGTGGCTGGAGAAACTGGTGAAATTTGAAACAGAAAAGGGCCAAACATCAGCTGCTGTCTGTCACGCACATTTTGGTGAATCAGTGGAAGTCCCAGGCTACTCTCAGATGCAGGTCACAGTAGGCATAAGTAAGGATAATGCCGTGACAGGTGCAGCAATGTTCGAGCCAAGTGCAAGTTTCATCGAAAGACACGGTCTGCTGGTGGCAAGGTCGATTTCATATGCTCATACAGGTAGAATGTTGGTGCAATTGCTTAACCCTCCCAGGGACCATCAACCTGATGTACCTCTGCAAAGGCGTTCAACATGCACGGGTACGGCGACCCCCTGACCGGTATTGATAACCGCGAGGACACAGTCTGATGGAGAGGGGAGCAGTATAATGTACATGTACAGGAGGAGACTAATGTCTATTGCACACTGCACCATGTAGTACCCTAACTGCAACTTATGTTCTGTATAGTCTTTAGGTAGCATTGAATGTGAGTCTTAATTAAAGTTACTTGCTAAACTACCTTCCGTGGCCGTAGGTTTGCGTTGCTGGTCTGCGCTACGCTACAAAAGCAATACTGCCTGAACTCGTAGAAAACTGGCGCCATTAATGCCAGCACTTAAGTCTTTGAGCGCCAAGTGCATATATACATGCATTCTCACACAACCATATAATCATCTGTAGGATACAATATATCAGTGTTGTGCTTATTACAAGAATCGCTTTGAATACCATGTTGTACATTTACATACATGCAATTCAGTGACATGCATATAAACCAGCCATGTAGATGCTGAAGTCAAACCCAGGTGAGGCACTGGGGTGTGCGCACATCTTGTGCGTCCATAATTACCTCGCACATACGGCTGTAACAAACCATATACTTATTATGAACTGGAAAAAGGCATGGAGTGAACTGGGATTATAAACATCTTGCATGCTACACTAATATGGGATACACATTCCTGTTCTGGGAGTAAATAGCATTAGTAAAGTCATCTGACAATGTGAAGAAACATAAGTAAAGTAACCAAACATGTCGTGTACTTATAAACCCACAAGTGCAGCAAACATGACGTATAAATAAAGCCTCTTTGTGACAGCCAAATTTGAGATGGAATACGCCATGCAAGGTCTGTCCTTGACAAAGTCCGTACCACTATTCCCGCGTTTACGTGTGTGTGACAACCAAATTTGAAACATTTGAAATGGAATATGCCAAGGTCTGTCCTTGAACAAGTCCGTACCACTAGTCCCTCGTTTACATGTACTTGCACTGCTTCATTCCTAACATTTTGTTGAATAACCCAACCAGTCTGCTCACCTTCCATCTCTCTGCGACAGCACGGCTATTTTTAAAAGGCACTTGTAATTACCAAAAGCAGGATGTTTATAGTCTCGTACCCAGACCCGTTTACTTAAGCATTATCGCATAATGTAGCTACGTAAAGTGGTCTGGTAACGAAGTCCACCAAAGTCGTTCTGGACGTAGGAATACCAATCACATGCTGGAAGAACAAATAAATGAGATTCGCGTAATACGTTAATTACGCATACATCGGATTCCTTAAGCGAAATTAAAGTTAACTCTCTAGCTTCACATGTATGATTGACATTAACTGCGTTCTTCAACAAGCAGCAATGAGATTGGATATTCTTAACTTCGCCCAAAACCGTTTGAGGCAGACAAAGGCTTTCTTGAAAGGAATGACGTTTTTCTCAATTTGCCGACTGGAAATGGCAAATCGCTATGCTACAGCACATGACCCTGGCGTTCGATGACCTGCTTAAAACAAGAAGGCAGCATAGCTTAGGTTAGCTTTTGTTCGCTAATGTTACTTCTTGCTATACATATACACTGAATGACAAAGGATTGACAGCAGCGTACGTGGATACAGAAACAAGAATGATAAAGAGAAGCTTGAAAGAGTGTGCAGCGGTCACTTTAGCTTGCTTTTCATCAGCCCAGCGCTACTACTACTTAATTTAGTCGTCAGAGAAATGCTATGCGGTTTTGCGACATAAAACGACGACGAAAGTGGTAATTTTCAGTCTTCTTCTCATTCGAGCACAAGAACTATCTAAACGATCAGTCTCGTTAGAAACGCGCCCAGTGTTTTGAATGACTAGCTGGGGTCAAATCCTATAATATATTTAACACCGGATCCGTGAGAACAGGACATTTTTTGAGCTGATTTTGTCGAACGCACGTTTTTGAAAATTAGTCGGAAGCGGTCCAATTGTCGTAAACGCTATGAACTATAATAATACAACTCTCCACATGAATATTGATGCTTTTCCCACCTTCATACCTACTTCCTAGCCTATCCTGTGTTTGTTCAAAGTTCGTAACTTACAACCGTCACCGAAAAAAGTACACTTTTTCAGTGACGTTTTCTCTCATTGTAAACAGTGAATACATTTCATTTCTACACACAAACATCGAATTCTACTACATTTTGGCACTGCAGTCTTTCAGCTCTCTGAAAGACAGAGTTCAAAGCCAAATGTCTATCATATAGGTCTGGGCACGATGGAAATAAGTAATTACGCGGTATACGGGCGGAGGGTCCTATTAAAGCTTCACGCAAATATTAGTGACATATAAGCCACGGCATTTGTCGACTATCGTTTCTCTTACTCTCCCTTGCTCTACTCAGCTCTCTCTCTAGTCTCCCTCTTCTCGCTCCTCTCGATCTCTCCTCTCTCTCTCTCTCTCTCTCCTCTCTCTCTCTCTCCTCTCTCTCTCTTCCTCTCTCTCTCTCTTCGCTCTCTCGCTCTCTCTCTCTCTTCTTCATGTCAACGGCTTTTCTGATGTTAATCCTGCACAAAACGTATCAATTTGTAAAGTTTTCATGTGCTCTGTGATGCGCCTTACTAGCTCGTACGGGTGTATCTGGTAACGATCTATCCTTCCTTGGACGACCTGGATGTTGGTGGGGTTTGCATAGACAACACTTAGTGCAACGCGTTCCTCCATCACACTTAGTGCACACTGGTTTCTTGTGCTTCTCAGCACATGATGGCAACATTTTACACTCGACTCGTCCACTAATGACTAAATAACGAATTACGTCACTTTCCATGGGTCTGGGGACTTACCAAGGCAAGTTGGCTTAACGTTTTGTACAAATCTAAGCGGATTAATGAAACGTTATTCGCTATGATCTCTTTTGGTAAACAAACTAAGCATGAAAGCACAATAAAACTTGTTGAATAGGGCTTGAGAAAAAAGTGTACTTACGTCCCCGCGATGACCGAGAAATTGCGAATCGCGTCTCTTACAATGCATACAGATCTAGCATCAATCTTGCTACAAGATTAAAAATGACATAAACAATTTCAGCGATGGTTGGGCTATCCAAAAATGCCACTCTTGTAGCGAGAAACATTTTTCCGACTAATTTTCTGAATGGAGGTTCGACAAAAAAAATGTCCTGTTCTCATAGTCTCGTACCCAGACCCACCATGACGTAAGTGTTTATCGCTTACACTACGACAGGTCGTAGTGTTTATACTGTAAGCGATAAACACTTACGTCATGCTGGGTCTGGGTACGAGACTAGCTCTCTGTACCATCAGCCGAATGAGATGGCATATTATCAATATGATCGGTATAATGTCGAAAGTATTTGCATGGTGATATCGCCTTGCTTCTGATTGCTACCACTGAGTCTTTTACGTGTCGCCATTTTCGATCGGGAGGAACCGGGCCGGGGGGGGGGGGAGGGGGGGTTCGATCGAACCCACTGCGCACGGGCCTAGCAGCTGCTACCAGTGCTACATGGTATAGTAGATCAGACGATTGTGTTTCGTACGGTATGTTTCAACATGAAACAGTATCGCTCGACGTTCATATGTATCGCTTGGGTCATGGTAGTTTACATTGTGCACCCTTTTTCTATATCTGCTCAGTACATGTAAGCATGCATGTACCATGCCTTCTAATCACGGGACCACCTTCTTCACCCTCTACACTAGTCTGGGGACCTGATGACTTCAGTTATCTGGTACCCAGACTACCTCTACTCTGTATGGCATATTCCTCTAGACCATTCTGCTTTTCTTTCTACCCAAATATTAATTTGCTCTTACCATAAGCCTATATGTATCCATGCTGTATTTATGTGCTACGTGCATTAATTCACTTCCTATTTGCTGCCCATTGATTTTCTTTACTACGTGCTCCATATTCCTACTTTAATCCATCTTTTGTTATGTTCTACCTTGTGCATTGCTATTTGCAATCTAATCCTAGGTGATGATTGAAGGAGTCTTCATCTCTCACTGTGTTGGGTGGACACAACTTCCTCCTGGTATACTAGAGCCATATGGTCGCAACCTTCACCTAGTGCTGCACCATTATCATGTTCAGCATCACCATTGGACACAGTGAAAGGTTGGTTATTTGGGATGTTGATCCTGTGCCATGCACCCCCACTTGTTTGAAAACTCGTAATGGCAAGGGGAAGCAAATAGGAGGGCATCTCATGTCTGTTCGACTTATGCATCAGTCAAACCTCGGATGCTTCCTTGCTAGCAATTACTTTATCTATGACTGTTTCACACAAACACACACACACACACACACACACACACACACACACACACACACACACACACACACAGACATACAATGGTCACCCTTCTCTGACCACCCTTATCTGCACTCATGGCCACCCTTCTCTGCACTCATGGTCACCCTTCTCTGCACTCATGGTCACCCAGTGGCATATATCTAGAGAGGGTGCTCCTGGTGCTTGAGCACCCCCCTCGGCTATAGGTGCTAACATTATTAAAAATTATACTTTTGTATTATATTTTAGCTGCAAAACATCGAACGGCAACAATGAATGAGCTGAAGCGTACAGCACCCCCCCCCCCCCCCTCGCTTTTTGTATCGGGCCTGACCATAAGCACCCCCCTCGCTGAAATCCTGGATACGCCACTGGTCACCCTTCTCTGCACTCATGGTCACCCTTCTCTGCACTCATGGTCACCCTTCTCTGCACTCATGGTAACCCTTCTCTGCACTCATGGTCACCCTTCTCTGCACTCATGGTCACCCTTCTCTGCACTCATGGTCACCCTTCTCTGCACTCATGGTCATCCTTCTCTGCACTCATGGTCACCCTTCTCTGCACACATGGTCACCCTTCTCTGCACTCATGGTAACCCTTCTCTGCACTCATGGTCACCCTTCTCTGCACACATGGTCACCCTTCTCTGCACTCATGGTAACCCTTCTCTGCACTCATGGTCACCCTTTTCTGCACTCATGTCACCCTTATCTGCACTCATGTCACCCTTCTCTGCACTCATGGTCACCCTTCTCTGCACTCATGGTCACCTTCTCTGCACTCATGGTCACCCTTCTCTGCACTCATGGTCACCCTTCTCTGCACTCATGGTCATCCTTCTCTGCACTCATGGTCACCCTTCTCTGCACTCATGGTCACCCTTCTCTGCACTCATGGCCACCCTTCTCTGCACTCATGGTAACCCTTTTCACACACACATACGCACACGTACACGCACACACATAACACACACACATAACACGCACACACACACACACACTCCTTACCAGCCATTCCTTCTACTACTCATGCTAGCAGACTGGATGTTAGGAAAATAGGCTGGGACCATGCCAATGTATCCATACCAGCTTCTAAAACCTGGAAATGACTCTGTGTGTACCACAGCATCTGGAGACAACTTCTTTGATGTGTGTGTATCAGTGGTACGTACAAAGATGGATTGCACAGGTGTACCTTAGTTTATCAGATGACATGTATGTGGATGCCTGTATGGTGTTGGAGGGTGTATGAGGGTGTGTGAGTGTGTCCTCCCGTCCATCCACCACTCCCAGTTTCTTATTGCATCCTATTGCTGGAATGCAAGAGCACCTGTCACACCCAGATGGGAGGAGACACTGGTGCTTGATGTTCATATCTATGGCATTCCCCACCACTTGGTCATGTTGCCCCCAATGATGAACTTGGAGTTCTATGACATTGACATAGTGGTGAGTAGGAGCGTGTGGTAGTGTTTGTAGTGTGTCCATTATGACTTGATAAGCTGTTATCAGTGTGTCTAGAAATACGTGCCATTAATCTTAAGCTGAGCTGTTTGTGCATTTACACTGTACATGTACATGTATGTGGTACATGGATTATATGTGTGGAAGGTGCATCGATGGATATACATTCTCACATATCTGGTGCATGTATGTTAGCACGTGGTACATTCACTCCCTCTCCCCCTTTCCATCCCTCTGCTAGATGGCCATGCAGTTGCCACACTATCGCTTGCACAAGACGTTTGTGCCCACCTACAAGTCAACCAAAACCAGGTTTTCTATACCTCCTCAGGACTACTCCCCCTACCTCCTCCTCCTCCTTCTCTTCTCCTCTCCCTCTTCCTCCTCCCTCTCTTCTTCCTCCATCTCCTCCTCCTCCTCCTCTTACCTACCATCTCATTGCATCCACCCTCCCCCTTCACCTCCACCCTCTCTCTCCCTCCTCCTCCTTCAACCTTCCTTCCCATTGCATCACCCCTCCCACTCCTCCTCCCCTCCCTCCCATCCTCCCTTCCTCCTCACCCCTAAAAAGAAGTATCATGCACAAGCAGCAGTGTTACCTACTAAGGAGGGTCAGCCAGGATAATCAGAGAAAGCACAACCAAGTGATCAAGATATCTCTCAGACTTTAGCTAGTGAAAATCACCATGTGGATGGTGCTACTGAACCAGGGAAAAGAAAAAGAAGGAAGAAATCTGAGCTGACTTTGTCCTTTGCATGCACAATGTGAGATAAGAAATATGATACCAGTTCTGCTCTGCACATGCATCAACATAAAATTCATGAATAAATGATAAGAGACATGTGTCCAAAGAAAAATTCAGCTTTTTAAACTATTGGTATTGCAAGTCATGCAGTGTACTGTAAATTTGCAAGCACTACGAATCATTTTGGTACTTCAGCATAGACATGCAATGTATGATGGGTGGGGGAGATGTAGCAATATAACCTATGTTTGGTTATTTCACAACTAAAAAGGTGACAATGCAACAACCTAGCAGGCACTGCCAACAGTTAGGCAGGGACATCAGATGTTATACCCCCACACCTCCTCCTGTTTCCCCCTCTCCTTATTTGTAGTGTACTTTCCTTAGTGCTATGACATGCATACATGTAGTTCAAAACTACTTTTTCTAACTTCCATGAAGAACATGTACAAGGTATACCTGTGATTCTATGTCCCTGTAACGTTACCACCATTTGGCTTGCTTGTCTACGTAAACCACTGACCACCCACAATCTGTACTGATAAGGGTTTAATAATATTCAGAAAAGGCTTACATCCTCTTGTAGAGTTCAATCTCAACAAAATTCTAGTGCAAGCTCTGTATCTCTTGTAGTAGCCTTTTCTGACAGCATGTAGCCTGCAAATCCCCAAAATACATTCCACTGCCTACTAGAGATGATATTGGGGATGGAACACTTCCTTTGAAACCATAGTTATAGTGGTAAATATTAAAAACCATCCCTTACCAAGGGGTGGATGTACACTGTAATGGGAAGGAAGGTAGAAGGAGGATGAGGGGGAGGGAGGGGGAGGAGGGGGAGGGAGGGGGAGGAGGGGGAGGGAGGGGGAGGAGGGGGAGAGGTGGATGCAATGGGAAGAAAGGTAGGAGGAGGAGGAAGAGGAGGAGGAGGGGTGAGGAGGGACGGGAGGTGGAGGGGGAGGAGAGGGATGCAATGGAAAGGAAGGTTGAAGGAACAGGAGGAAGAGAGAGGGTGGAGGTGAAGGGGGAGGGTGGATGCAATGGGATGGTAGGTAAGAGGAGGAGGAGGGAACGGAGGAGAGATGGAGGGAGAGGAGGAGATGATGAGAGGGAGAGAGGCAGAGGGACGGGAGGAGGAGGAGATGGAGGGAGAGGAGGAGAGGGAGGGAGAGGAGGAGATGGAGGGAGAGGAGGGAGGGAGAGGAGGGATGGGGAGAGGAGGAGGGAGGAGAGGAGGAGAGGAGGGAGAGGAGGAGGAGATGGAGGGAGAGGAGGAGATGGAGGGAGAGGAGGAGATGGAGGGAGAGGCGGAGATGGAGGGGAGAGGAGGAGATGGAGGGAGGAGGGAGGAGATGGAGGGAGGAGGAGCGATGGAGGGAGAGGAGGAGATGGAGGGAGAGGAGGGGGGGGAGATGGAGGGAGAGGAGGAGATGGAGGGAGAGGAGGAGATGGAGGGAGAGGAGGGATGGAGGGAGGGGAGGAGATGGAGGGAGAGGAGGAGATGGAGGGAGAGGAGGAGAGGGAGGGAGAGGAGGAGATGGAGGGAGAGGAGGAGATGGAGGGAGAGGAGGAGATGGAGGGAGAGGAGGCGATGGGGGAGAGGAGGAGATGGAGGGCGAGGAGAGATGGAGGGAGAGGAGGAGAGGAGGAGAGGGAGAGGAGGAGATGGAGGGAGAGGAGGAGATGGAGGGAGAGGAGGAGATGGAGGGAGAGGAGGAGATGGAGGGAGAGGAGGAGATGGAGGAGAGGAGGAGATGAGGGAGATGGAGGGAGATGGAGGAGATGGAGGGAGAGGAGGAGATGGAGGGAGAGGAGGAGATGGAGGGAGAGGAGGAGATGGAGGGAGAGGAGGGATGGAGGGAGAGGAGGAGATGGCGGGAGAGGAGGAGATGGAGGGAGAGGAGGAGATGGAGGGAGAGGAGGAGATGGAGGGAGAGGAGGAGATGGAGGGAGAGGAGGAGATGGAGGGAGAGGAGGAGATGGAGGGAGAGGAGGAGCTGGAGGGAGAGGAGGAGATGGAGGGAGAGAGGAGATGGAGGAAGAGGAGAGGGAGGAGGAAGAGGAGAGCAGAAGAGAAGGAGGAGGAGGAGGAAGAGGAGGAGGAGGTAGGGGGATTAGGAGGAGGTATAGAAAACCTGGTTTTGGTTGACTTGTAGGTGAGCACAAACGTCTTGTGCATGCGATAGTGTGGCAACTGCATGGCCCTCTAGCAGCGGGATGGAAAGGGGGAGAGGGAGTGAATGTACCACGTGCTAACATACATGCACCAGATATGTGAGAATGTATATCCATCGATGCACCTTCCACACATATAATCCATGTACCACATACATGTACATGTACAGTGTAAATGCACAAACAGCTCAGCTTAAGATTAATGGCACGTATTTCTAGACACACTGATAACAGCTTATCAAGTCATAATGGACACACTACAAACACTACCACACGCTCCTACTCACCACTATGTCAATGTCATAGAACTCCAAGTTCATCATTGGGGGCAACATGACCAAGTGGTGGGGAATGCCATAGATATGAACATCAAGCACCAGTGTCTCCTCCCATCTGGGTGTGACAGGTGCTCTTGCATTCCAGCAATAGGATGCAATAAGAAACTGGGAGTGGTGGATGGACGGGAGGATCTCTGAAGTGGAGAGGACCGATCTTGTGCATGTGCACTGAAGTAGAGAGGGCTGATCTTGTGTGCACTGAAGTAGAGAGGGCTGATCTTGTGTGACTGATGGGAGAATACTTTTTAACGATACTCAAAGCTTCCCCGCACTTCGCCGTATTTTGTCATCGACGCCCCCTTTATTCCCTGGAGGTTAATCGAACCCCCATTTCCAAAATCCTACGCACGGGCCTGGCAGCAGCTAGTTGAGCGATGGTTCAAAGCGGGCCGGCCGGGTTCATACGTAAATTTTGGGGAAAAGGCGTGTCCATTACATAATCGCATCGGTAGAGTGGGTTGCTAACGTGAGTGGCGAGAAATGAAGAGCTACTTTGAAAATCTATATCTCCGTAACGGATATTAAAAACTATACGATCTGCAGAAATCAATAGCTACTGGACTCTTCTATGTACACTCCGATTTTGACGCGTTATCATCACTCGTATCTGGAGAAGTGTGGAATTCTAACCCATTGGGTTAGAGACCATTGCAACCATGGCATGGTAAATATGTAGAGCACCAAAATAGATTTGCATAGAGAGAAATGATGTGTGAACATGTGTACGAAATTTGAAAGGAAATATCAAACCGTTGTGAAGATATGCTACGTTGAGTAACGTACAATTGGAACAGTTTCCGCGAAAATTGCCCCACGGTTAAAATGTTATAAAAATGCATCGCGTTTGAATCACTATAACTTTCCAACGGATAACGCTATCGACTTCCTATTTTCAACACTTCATAGTGAAATTGTGTTGTATGAAGTGTTGAAAATAGGAAGTCGATAGCGTTATCCGTTGGGAAGTTATAGCGATTCAAACGCGATGCATTTTTATAACATTTTAACCGTGGGGCAATTTTCGCGGAAACTGTCCCAATTTTTATAGTGATAAAATTTAAACTCCAGAAGGGTGATTTTGCTGGACACCGTCCCAAATACATGTATACCACTTGGATACATTGATACGCAGTGTGCTCATGTGTGTATACATTTCACTGCCGTGTATTAAATGTATGGATGATAGTTACGTTATAGACGTTCCTGGACATCAATCGATACGGGGTACCCTGGAGCTCTGACTCCCGGAGAGGAAGCTACCAGCAGAAGGAGTGGTATGAGCTCCGAAGCTGCGCGAAGCTGGAACTGCTAGTGAGTCTCGTGCCAAGACCCAAAACGGCTGGTGGTGATGTAATCAGTGTCACCGCAGGTGTAACGACTCACGTGCCCCGAATACATGTGTTAATGAAGACTACCATTAACCTGCCGCGGCTTCGTGCAACGCCACCAGACCATTGGCCATTTAATAGCATAGCCAAGATCACAGATGACTGAAGGAGACATGACGATAACCGATGGAAAAGGATTTCAGGCGCTGTTGATGGAAAGTGACTTCTCCACTTCTGGCAGTGCAGCCGCGCATTGCAACGAGTGAGTATGACGAACGAAGCATGGCATGTTTCATTACACGGGTGCGTGTTCGGCTGGTGTAAAGGGGTGTAGAAGTAACATAGAAAGCTTCACTGACCACGTTTGACCGCAGTCACGTGTTGCTCGTGATTTTCGCCGTGGTAACGTGGGTATTTGCATGTAGTAATGGTGTCTTTGGCGCGTTAAATAGAGATAATAGCTTTAGGAATTGACAGTTGGCGTAGCGTATATAGAAGTTTACAAGCTCTAGTGCGTGTGATAACAGACAATGCGGTTGACGTGGGCACGCAGCTATTGACGCACAATCAGGGTCGCGTCGCCTTTCTCGTTACATTGCCTACTCTTCCCTTCTATTTTGTCTTCTCTTGGACCCTCCGCATTTCGGGTTCTCGTTTTGTGTCGTTCACATATGCTGATATAGAGATTCGAGCATCGAAAGCGAGGGATTGGACTCTGATGTAGAAGGAGCCATCTACGCCCAGCTGTATTTTCAAGATGGAACACCGTCGAATGAACAGAAAGGTAAACCTTCGATTCGTTGTTCAGTCTGTTGTGTGTGTGTGGGAAGGGGGGGGGGGGGAGGGGGCGGTGTTGATCTAAGTGTGGTTTCAGTATTTGGGTAGTGCATGTTTTTGTAGGCGTCAGTGTGTGCTGTGTGTGTTTAAAATAATGTGTGTAATGTGTGTTGATTTCATCCTGCATACACACATTTGTGCACGTGTTCATCTTTGCAGCTGTTAATCTATGACTCAAATAAAAAGTCACAAGTGTTTTATCGAAATTACATTGTGGTATTCACTATCTCGCACCTATGTTGACACAATGGCAGGGTGCCCAGACCACACAGCTTTGTCTTCATCTGGTGGTATCGTTGTCACTGTCCTACCCTTGTCAGGGGAGACAGCAGGGGAAACCCCAAGGTAATGCTAATTGTAGTTATAGTTTCCCATTAATAATCATTAATTGATTATTGGAGAGTCTTGATTATGCTACTTAACCTGTTTTCCACCAGCAGCAATATATACCTAGTTAGTATCAATGCAGGTAATATTAAGAGTTATGCATTCATGGATACCGTGTGCGTGTGTATGTATGTGTGTGCATGTGGCTTATGAGTGTTTCGAAATTTGCTGGTATGCTTGTGTGTGTGTGTGTGTGTGTGTGTGTGTATGTGTGTGTGTGCTTGTGTTTGCTTGTGTGTGTGTGTGCGCGTGTGTTTGCTTGTGTGTGTGTGTGTGCGCGTGTGTGTGCTTGTGTCTGTGTGTGTACTTTGTGTGTGTGCTTTGTGTTCGCTTGTGTGCGTCTGTGTTTGTGTGAGCTTGTGTGTGTATGTATGGTGGTGTTTTGTGTGTTTGTGTGTGTGTGTATGGTGTGATTGTGTGTATGGTTTATGTGTGTACGGTTTGTGTGTGTTTGTTGTGTGTGTGTGTGTGTGTGTTAGTTGTGTGTGTGTGTGTTAGTTGTGTGTGTGTGTGTGTTTGTTGTGTGTGTGTTCTTGTGTGTGTGTGCATGTGTTGAGGTGAATTGAATTGCGGACCATTCTTTCTGTCATTGTTCAGGTTCCAGTCCAAAAAACATCGTCTGCACAAGAAACCTCATGGACTCATCAGCAAGAAGCTTCGGCTAAACCCTACAGAGAGGGAGGACCACACCCACAGTTTACCGCTGGGAGATCCCCTCCCATCTCAGGACAGAACAGAGGAGGAAGATAGTCGCTCCCTTGCTGTCCTCAAGAAGCCATCAAGAGGAAAGGTGACATGTGACTCGGCTTCAGGTACTAGTTCCCAGCCCCTCCTCATCCTCACCATTTCTAGCCCTCCTTCCCCTCTCATCCAACTACCTCCACCATCACCACCATCTCAGGACGCACTGCGAAAGGATTGGACGAATCGGTTGAGGCGAGGTGGTCTGGGAACTCGAGCAGTGATGGAGAGTGTACCATTGGTGAACGGCACCCTAAGGAGCAGGGTTCAGAGGACTGCATTGTTGTTGGACCAATCGGAAAGCAGCAGGTGTCCGAGCGGTGTGGAATCACGGAAGGGTCCTTGGACTTGGAGGATTGTTTCATAGTTGAGGAGGAAACTCAGAGTGGGCAACGGAGAAAGCGAAAGTATTCTCAAGAGGGACCTGGGTAAGTCTCGGGGGTGTGAGTGTATATATTGTGCATGTTGTGTGTGTGAGTGAGTGAGTGTATGTGTGCATATGTGAGGCTGTTGTGTTATGTGAGTGTGTGGTGTGCGTATTGTGTGGGATTGTGTAGGGAGTGTTGTGTGATTTTGTGCATGGTGTGTAGGTGGGTGGAGAGGGAGGGGTGGTGTGTAGGGGTGTGCAGGTGTGGGTGGAGATGTGGTGGGAGGGAGGGGGTGGTAGTGGGAGGGAGAGATGGACATTGTTACGAACGGATCAGTGATCTTTGCCACAGATTAGAAGAGGAAGAAGAAGATGACGGTTCTTGCAGTCCCTCTTCAGAGGAAGGTAAATGAGTGCTGTGGTCTGTTAAGTGGTGTACATGTGCCCAGGATGGATGAATTGTACTGATCCACTGTATTGCTGCGAACCCCACAGGTGATCAAGATAAGGGTTCCCAGGCCATCAGCAGTGCAGAGTTCGACAGTTCGTATGGTGCTTCTTCTGATGGGGACTTTCCCTCTGATGGGGACTTTCCCTCCGATGGGGAGTCCCCCACCATTGGGGTCAAGTACACTGACGAGCAGAAGCAGTTGTGTTCTGGGGACTCCTCTGGTGAGACCTCACAGTTGGTAATGTACAGTGTACCCAGGTTAAGTAGTTTTTAGGGTTAAATGATCATTAATTTAATTATAGTCAGTAATCCCATTTCCCACCGTAATCCCTAAACATGATAAACACTTTTATTTTTCTCGTCACATATGGAGTATTGGCTACATTTTGAAACCCCTTACTCAGGTAGTTCAGGCTGCCACTAATTAAGATTTACGTCATTAAAAATGGCGGCTTTGTAAAAGTTGTATCTTACTCTCTTGATCCCCATGACTAAAACTTATCACAAGTGTGAGTTACACACGGTTATAACTGATTGTAATATTTTGTATTTTGACAACATGCCTGTTGCACTCAACCGTTAAAATTGCATACATGGCTGTGGTGGGTTGTTGTCGTCCATTTCTTAACAGGCTATTCGGCTATTTAAAAATCATTGTAGGTTTTCGCATATGTATAATTTTAGCACAACATTGCTCATGATAAGCAACGATGCACAAATGCATGTATCATGAAATGCTTTCTATAATATGCACGTGATGATTCAAATTATTGGCTTGCTGTTTATGCAACAGTTGTGAACTAGCTTCAAATTGGCCAACAAGGTGCACAGAATCTAGATAATAAATCTTCAGTACATGGTCCAATTTTTGAACAAGACAGTGAGGAGTAATATGTAGCGGTCTAGAGAAACCTGCCTGGCAAGAAAGTTACCTGCGAGTTGGTTTCCCATCCCTGCGTTGAGTCCTCTTAATACGCAGTCAAGTACAGTGGTTAGTTACGAAGAACCAGTCTGCAGATTCTGCTGCTTGGCAGTTGCAAGTTAATTGTTGTCAATCATGCATTTGCTTGACCCACAAAACGTCGTAACGATGTGATTCAGAACATGAATGTTCTTGGTTTCTTTTTAGCCACCTGCCTATGATTATTTAAGTACCTCAAAAATTAAATTTCTTGGGTGTCTCTGTGTGTGTTGTGTGTATGTGTATGTGTATGTGTTCCTGTTTGTGTGTGTATGTGTGTTTGTTTGTGTGTGTGTTGTGTGTGTGTGTGTGTTTGTGTGTGTGTGTGTGTGTGTGTTTGTGTGTGTGTGTGTGTGTGTGTGTGTGTGTGTGTGTGTGTGTGCACCTGTATACAGAAAATTGGAATATTTGACCGGAATGTATTTAGTATGATATCCGAACATAAATCTGCTTTATTACCCAAACATTTTTTCCATTTAAATTTTTGTGTATTTGTTTATTTTATACATATGGGTGTGGCAGTATGTGTATGTGTGCATTTAGTATATGTATTCGTGAATGTGTGTATATGGGTATATGTGTATGTATACTGTACCATGGACCCAGTTGTAGTTCCCTAAGTCAGTGTTGGCATGCATAACAGCGGCAGGTTATATAAGCTATTCCTTGCAGCTGCCAAGGACTTGTGGCATATCAACGAGAAAGACCGATTGGTACGTTTCTGTGCAACGTGTGCTTGGGTACGCATGCACTTTGTCGTCTAGGCGTGTGTGTGTGTGTGTGTGTGTGTGTGTGTGTGTGTGTGTGTGTGTGTGTGTGTGTGTGTGTGTGTGTGTGTGTGTGTGTGTGTGTGTGTGTGTGTGTGTGTGTGTGTGTGTGTGTGTGTGTTAGGTCTATAATATTTGTGCACTGCACACATCAGCTCAACACGTTATAGAACTAGTTGTATGTTGCCATTCAATCCTGGCTACTTATGTAAGAATAAATTTGGTCACTAAAAAGTGCCAGATTAAGTTCAGTACAAATTAATAATTCCCAATGACACATGAGCTAATGTACTATGGGCCCTCCCTCCCTCTTCCCCGCTCCCTCCCTCCCAGGGTCGGGCAGCCTATGACAAACGCAATGGCACAGGAAGGTACTTCTTCGGAGCCGTTGTCTGTAGCAACTGCAGGCAGAAAGACCACCCCACGTCTGAGTGTGTGCAGCCCAAGGTGAGATGAGGGTAGAGGTGGGGGAATGGATGCCTCCTACAGGACAGACTAGTGCCAGATGGGTGACTAGGGGAAGGGTTAAGGTGTGGGAGGAGGAGAAAGTACAGATGTGTCAGAGCTAGGCTGAAAGGCTGAATGTTTGACATATCTTTCATATGCTCTGTTGTCCAGAATGGAAGGTATTATAGGAAAGGCTGAGAAGCAGGGGCATGATTTCACGATGGGGGAGGGGGGGGGGGGGGGGGGGTTGCAATTGCCTCCTCCCCCAATGATTGCCATTATGTTGTTTTATGAGAGGAACCACACATAGAGCTTGGACCGTTAAAATCGTGGTAGGGTTGTGGTATTAGGGTGGTGGTGTTGCTTAGTGCATGCATGCTGGCTGGCCTGGGAAAGTAATTAACCCCCTCTCTCCCCCCCCCCCCCTTCATCCTTCCTGGCCATTGAGAGGTGAAGTGGTGGAAGTGATAGTTGATAACTTTTGACTGTGTATGTGTTTAATGTTTAGGTCAGGTAGTTGGGCATTAAGACATGGATTAGACTCCCCCTTGTAAGAAATCAAAGATTAGTTAGAAATAGTTAGATATTTAAAAAAGGATTTCCAATAATGTAAGGTGCATGGCAGTATACAGTATGTACTTGTTTTGGTGTCTTGCTACTGAAAACTGGCTTATTGACAAATGAGCTTCGATGATTCACAAAGCAAACAAATTAGAAAACGAACACCACACATCCGAGGGAATGGGGGAAGGGGGGGCAAGGAAAATTACCTTCCTCAAATATGTTAGGCCTCGAAATAAGCATTCATGTAAACTCAAATTGCTGTAACTTATCAACGATTAACGCTATCGACTCCTTAACTCTTTGAACGCCAAGACTAGTGCATATAAACATACATACTCACAAAATGAGAATTATCTGCCTCACCATTCATGCAGTGCTGTGTGTTATATTGTGATGATCAACATCACTTTGAATATACATGCAAGTGCAATACTGATTTGCATGTAGCCCCAGAGTCATACAAATGTTTGAACATATGTGTGGTCCCAGTGCAAGCACATTTTGTGCGTGTGCCCATTATAACCCGCTGGCACCTTTTGTTCCAACAACCTATAATACGACATCTTTAGGTAGGAGTGTTCAAATCGTTTCAAACTCGGCTCGTAGAGGGGTCTTGTACCTATTGAATTGTTCTGTTCGTTGATTTTTGCTTTATCTTTTACGGAGATACATCTGTGTGAAGTTAATGCACATTTTCCCAGTCATTTCGCACCAATCATTTTGGCAAACCATGCAAAATTCAATGTATGGTAAACACAGAATTTGAAGAGATTTGAACGCTAAAGATTTGGAGGTTTAATACCTGATGGGGTATTGGACCTCGTAACACCGGCACTATGATTGCACAAGGCACCAAAATACATATTCACATAGTGAAATGATGCAGGTTGAAGTGTTGAAAATAGGAAGTCGATGGTTCGTAAGTTATACATGTAGTAATTTGGGTTTTATGTTATAAACATAAATCCACAAGGGTCATTATCTCGTAGAACGTTCCAATTAATTTGACTTGGAAGGGAATAAAAAAAAGAAGATAACAGCCCATTGCCTTCGAGTGGTTAATTCACATAGTCCATTACCTTAGAGTGGTTAATTCACATAGTCCATTACCTTAGAGTGGTTAATTCACATAGTCCATTACCTTAGAGTGGTTAATTCACATAGTCCATTACCTTAGAGTGGTTAATTCGCATAGTCCATTACGTTAGAGTGGTTAATTCACATAGTCCATTACCTTAGAGTGGTTAATTCACATAGTCCATTACCTTAGAGTGGTTAATTCACATAGTCCATTACCTTAGAGTGGTTAATTCACATAGTCCATTACCTTAGAGTGGTTAATTCACATAGTCCATTACCTTAGAGTGGTTAATTCACATAGTCCATTACCTTAGAGTGGTTAATTCACATAGCCCATTACCTTAGAGTGGTTAATTCACATACACATAGTTCATTACCTTAGAGTGGTTAATTCACATAGTCCATTGCCTTAGAGTGGTTAATTCACATAGTCCATTACCTTAGAGTGATTAATTCGCATAGTTCATTACCTTAGAGTGGTTAATTCACATAGTCCATTACCTTAGAGTGGTTAATTCGCATAGTTCATTACCTTAGAGTGATTAATTCACATCGTCCATTACCTTAGAGTGGTTAATTCGCATAGTTCATTACCTTAGAGTGGTTAATTCACATAGTCCATTACCTTAGAGTGGTTAATTCACATAGTCCATTACCTTAGAGTGGTTAATTCACATAGTAGAGTGGTTCATTCACATAGTTCATTACCTTGGAGTGGTTCATTCACATAGTTCATTGCCTTAACTGTGGAGGAATGTGCTGAGAGCCTACTGGAGAGGATACAGATGCGACGTGCCAGATTGGGTGTCATGCTAATTGAGCAAGGGCCCACTACAAATGATGACATATTCGACATCATGATTGATGTGGGATTTAAACGTTTTATTTCTGGGCAAGTGTAACACTTGTGCTTAAGCCACAGCGGTTAACTAGCTATTCATTGCACCTTGTTCACAGTTTGTTTAAATTGTCGAAGCTTTTCGGTTCTCATGAAACCCTCTGTGCGTTTCTCCTTGTCTGTGTAGCGTTTTAAAGTGTGCTACCTTTGCTCTGGACTGCATCACCTGAGCTCCCGTTGCCCTGACGACCTGTGCCAGTACTGCCTTGCGTCAAGACACAGAGGAAAGGTGTGTGTGTGTGTGTGTGTGTGGTGTGTGTGTGTCGTTGCATTTGTGTGTTGTGTGTGGATGTCTGTGTGTCTAAATGGGAATTAAATGGCAGGACCAACAACTGTTATGTTTTGATTGGAGGAAGGGGAGGCTCCCACATGTGTTAACCACACCCTCTTTACTTGTCTCCACCTTTTCGTCTTCTGTGTCCCCCTTAGTCCTGCAGAGCTCCGTGGGCTTCTCCTGCCACCATTTGCAACAGATGCTACATGAGCGGCCACATTGCTAGTGTGAGTCGGTTGACTTGTGTGTGGAAGTTCCTCCATGCTTGGAACGTTCCCCTGTAGGTGGGGAGTGTACGCTTTTCTGTGCAGCTGGCATGGGAATGTGCCTCTGTGTACCCGGTTTGGGAATGGCTGGCATGGGAATGTGCCTCTGTACCTTATGTGGGAATGTGTCTATACCTGATGTGGGAATGTGTGTGTACCTGATGTAGGAATGTGCCTCTGTGTACCTGGCATGGGAATGTGGCTTTGTGTATCTGGTGTGCGATATGGGATAAATGGGGGATATGTATATGTTTTATGCTGCAGGGCAGGGTAGTGTGATACGGTTGTGCCTTTGCCCAAATGCATAACCTCATGTGTTATCCTGCAGGTGTGCTCTGAGATTTGGCGCCAATGTCACAACACGACAGTAAGTTCCTCTAACTACTATACCACCATTACTACCTCTATCATCACCACTACCACCTCATCATCATCCCCATTACTACCTCCATCATCACCACTACCACCTCCATCATCATCACCATACTACATCCATCATCACCACTACCACCTCCATCATCATCACCATTACTACCTCCATCATCACCACTACCACCTCCATCATCATCACGATTACTACTTCCATCATCACACTACACCTCCATCATCATCACCATTACTACCTCCATCATCACCACTACCACCTCCATCATCATCACCATTACTACCTCCATCATCACCACTACCACCTCCATCATCATCACCATGACCAAAAGAAATATGTTCTAGTGGTTGGTTACTTGTACCTCTTTATGTGCTACTGTGCTGAAGTCAACATTACTTTTTTGTGTTGTAGCAATGAAGTACGGATTGTTAATCTACATGTATCCATCTGTTGTACAGGATTGTGGTAAAATGAATACCATAAAGCCTAAGGAACAGAGGCAGAAGAGAAGTTTCTGTTACAACTGTGGAGCCAGTGGTCATTTGGTCATGTATGTGTGTGTGTGTGTGTGTGTGTGTGTGTGTGTGTGTGTGTGTGTGTGTGTGTGTGTGTGTGTGTGTGTGTGTGTGTGTGTGTGTGTGTGTGTGTGTGTGTGTGTGTGTGTGTGTGTGTGTGTGCAGTGTACATATGTAATGCAGATACAGTATGCTGTTTGGGTTTGTGTGAGCAGTGTGCACAGTTGTGTAGATACATACAGAAATTCTTTATATGTGGCTTTGTGAGTGCAGTGTGTTTGTGTGCATGTGAATGTGCCAATGTATAGTGGATGGGTTTACATGTGTGTGGCTTGAGTGTACACATACATTGCTTTTATTGCCCACCTGTAATTATGTCGTGTGTTGATTGATGGAGTGGTATGTCTGTGTGTGTTGGGCATTATGTGTTGAGCAGTATGTGTTGGGCAGTATGTGTTGGGCAGTATGTGTTGGGCAGTATGTGTTGGGCAGTATGTGTTGGGCAGTGTGTGTTGGGCAGTATGTGTTGGGCAGTGTGTGTTGGGCAGTGTGTGTTGGGCAGTGTGTGTTGGGCAGTATGTGTTGAGCAGTATGTGTTGTCAGCATGCATTGTCCTGCTTTCTGGCAACTAATACAGTACCGTTGCATGCACACATGTGCACGATAATCATCGTCACCGCTCGCTTTTGACATGTATGTGTGAGACCTTCATGTATCACACTGCAAGTCAGGTGGCATCTGCAGTGGTAACACTATATGGACAAGGATGTGTGATGATGTGGAAGTATTAATTACCCCTTGGTGAGTGTTGATGATTTACACTTCTCCACAGGAGTGCAGCCAGAGGAGGCCTCAGGGTTACGCACTGCCCTTTACTCCAATTATTGCCTCCTATGACAAGAACCCTCCTCGGGGTCAAATAATAACTGCAAGAGACAGCCCCCCTCCTCTGGAGGAACAAGGTGAGGTTCGAGACAGATTTAAGCACAAAAAGGCACGTGAGGAAAAGAAGGAAGCTGCGAAGATTAAGAGCCAGAAGAAGAAGGAGAAGGAAAAGAAGAAAGGAAAGAAGGATGCTTCCAGTACTGCTTCCTCCAAGATCTCTAAACGAAAGGTCAGATTTGCAAAGATCAGTCCTACCTCAAAATTGAAGTCTAAACATTCGACAAAGCTCCACTCCCCACCTCCCAGGTCAAGAAAAGTTGACAGCATAGAATCCATTAGCGTCAAATTTCCCACCCATATGTGGGAACCATCAACGCGAAGAGTCAGTCTCCCTGCCTCCACTCCGGAGTCCAGCAGGCCCCAGTGGAACCCCTATGCCGTTACACCTGTCGATAATCGCAATGCCTCTGTTGACTCGCGCTACTCCTCCCCTGCCGAGAGCCACACGCGTAGGGACCGAACCGTCTCGTTGACCCCCGTGCCTCCCCGGGAGGATCTCAGAAGAAGGCAGAGCGCCGTTGTTGAAAGTGACGACTTTCCTCGTGCCCCTTTTGTCCCCGCTGCAGGGAGTAGGAACCGATTGTCCTATGGCGAGAGCTACTACACTGACACGCCTTGCGCTGAGTGGAGGTCCCAGCCATTGATCGGCAGCTCTGTCTCCAAGCCCCAGCCCTCCACTCGAGAAGAGGGTCATGGCTCCTCCACACCTGGTCTTCCTTTCCTTCGACGGGTGAGTCAGGATACTACCCCTGGCCCCTCACCATCCCACAGTGGCCAGAAGAGTATTTCGCCCCAGGGTCCTTCACGGCTTATTCAGAGGTCTGCCTCGGCCCCCCAGGGGGGCAGTGGTGGTGGTCAGACCTTTACTCTTGTGGACGGACACTACTTATCCAGCAGAGGGTTTAGGGGATCAGAGAGGGTGGTTAGAAAGATCACCTTGCTGAAGCCAGACCTGAAGGGGAGACGCACAAGTCATCAGCAGTGAATTTAATTGGCCTCCCGCCCACACATAAAGCAATCCAATTTTAAATAATTTATTTTACAATGTGTTTGTTTCTTCTTGTGTTTTTTTTCTCCCACCGAATACTCGTACAGTGCATCTCGTGATAGTTGTCAAAAAATTATTTTCAACCGTTTGTTTTAAAAGCCAGCGTAAATCTGATTGCATAGGAAACGGTAATAGTTAATTGACTTTATTGCTAGATATATTTTTTCTGTAATAATAATTAACAGAATAACAATATAGGACAATGCGTAGAATAACGACATACAAGATATAATATGAATAGAAAAAAATGGTATATTAATATTTAGTGACTACTCTAGCACATCATTTACAACGATTTCGTTAATGAATTGCAACGAAATTCGCTATGTAACTAGAAATCAGATCGGTTATTAAATCGGTAAAAAGGTAAGTGCTGGAGACGCCATTTTAGGCCCTGTAAGGTTATAGGATCGCCGTTAGAAACGTACAAGAGTTTGTGAGAAGCTCGATATATCGTCGTCTCGCTCATGCTTTTCAGTGCAGTGTGACTTACGTACGTAAGCCATGTTTGCAATGAATTAAATTAAAGCGACGAAATTTATTCTTTTTTATTAATGGCGGAAGGCGGCACGGAAATCCACGCCATCAACAAAGCTGCTGGCCAGAGAATAGCATAAGAACAAGGAAGATATTGCACAGCTAGCAAGTATGATCGATTGGGTAACACCGAGTAACTCCCAACACAAAGTTGGCAGCATACATTCATTTTGCCAACTTCTGTTGGTGTCACTTGGTGATGTGCCCGTGCATCGTCCAAAACATGCACAAAGGCCTCAAGCCTCGCAACAGTATCAGATGTGCTCAGCTACTGAGCTCTTTAGTAGAAGTCTTTGGTGAATAAAGCTATATTCTTCAGTTTTGCAGATATTTTTTTTATCACAATGTCAGTCAAACTTCTCGTATGCTTCGCACGGCGTGTTACCTCCACTGGCCTGTCGTTCCGTAGCTCTTGCTACATTAGTCACCATTGACCAATGCACCATTGAGTGTGAAATCATGCAGCAACCCTAGCAGCGGCGAGAGCAGCCTAAGATGTACTGGTCAGCATTGTAACAGTAAGCATGGTAAGAGATATATGCATATAGTGCAACATGACTTGGAAATTGTATCCCAGTTTGTTTCAGAGCTAAGGAAGCTATCGGAATAGGTTTTGAGTTCGAGGGGATTGAATCTTTGGTTATAGTGGCCGGTGTGGTGAGAAACGCGATGGGTAGAGATTGCATGATGGATAAGTGTGTTTCTAACCTAAGTTTTATGTGTTCAGGTCTATATAGTACTGACGGCAGCCTCGAAACATCGCTGGACAAGTATTCAGCCTTGTTTAAGGAGGAGCTGCATGGCATGGGTCTCACCAAAGGAGTTAACGTCAAGATCCACGAAGACACTCATGCCAGGCCATTGTTTCTCAAACCAAGCATACGCCTTGCGATTGGAGGCAGCAGGCATATTAGAGCCTCTCCTGTGACGTGGTTCCCGTATAGCCAGAGGAGATGCATATGGCAGTATTCGGCTGTGTTGTCTGCAAGTCGAGTGCATGGCAAACCTGGAGAAATACCCTTTGCCACGAATGGAAGACATGCATGATATATCATCCCTAGCGAAAGAGAAGGTGTTTACTAAGCTTGGCCTGACAAATGAGAATATGCTTGCAGTTGAAGCTGGATCAGGAATCAAAGGAATATGTACTATCTCTACACACAAAGGCTTACTCCAGTATAATAGATTGCCTTTTGCATGCATGGTGTGGCCTCAGCTCCAGCCATTTTTCAAGACTATCACAATGAAAACATCCTGCAGGGCCTCTTGGTGTACCTGCATGGATAATATATTTGTTGGTAGGATCATCTGAGGCAGAGCACATGCAGCTGTTATAGAGTGGGTTATGGGTATGTTGGGAAATGCTGGGATAAGGTTAACGAAGTCTAAATGTCTCTTCATGCTGCCTTCTGTCCAATTCGCCTAGGCCATCACATTTAGGCTGAGGGAATCTATCCAGCAGAGGACAAAGAAGTGTGTTGTATTGGATGCATGCACCTGTACTTCAGAATATATATATATCCCTCAGTTACGTTCATTCCAGGTATATAGGGCTAGTAAACTAATCATATGGGAAGTTCCTGCACAAGTTAGCTGACACTCTCGATCTCTATACCAGTTGCTCAGTTCACAAGCATGATCCATGGCACTGGGGACAATCGCATGCAGGAGAGGGTCTTTGCAAAAGCTAAGACACAACTTACTTCAACATGCATCTTGACACATTTCGACCCAGGCAAAATAAAAGACTATATGTGATGCATCGCCGAACGGATTAGGATGGGTGTTGGCTGGCCAGATGGCTCAGAGAGGCCAATTGCATTTGTTTCTCGCTCATTGGCCCCTGCAGAGAAGAAATATTCAGTCCCAGATAGGGAAGAGGGTCTGGCGATTATCTACGAAGTAAAAAGATTCCTATTAGGTAGGTACTTCATTATACATTCTGATCACAAACCTCTGCGATATCTGCACGTGTTCCGAGTCTCGACATGCATGATGCGTGACATTGACATTGAGCGCCTTCAACTACCGCTTCAGCTTGCAGCTGTCACTGTCAGTTAGTGGATCATGGTGAGTGGACCAGTGTATTCATGAACTATTTAGATTGTCCACACCAAGGAAATTTGCTGTTTATCTTACCTTTGAGATCAGATCAGCAAAGGTACAGAGCGTTCGGACGCATGCACAAATATAACACCCTCTGCGCATGCGGTCTATAATGAAATTAATACTTCCGGTGTCATAGGGTATACGGTCCGGCCCAATTTTCGGTCCGGCGGACCGTATTCCCTTAGGGAATACGGTCCCCCCCCCGGACCCAACTCCCTAGGGAATACGGTCCGTCTAAAATATTGTACATCCAGGGAATACAGTCCGGGGGAGGAGGCGGACTCAATTCCCTGATAGAATGGAGATTTGATTTTGACGACCAGTTTATAGCGTGTATAATTAAAAAGAGAAATCGATTCTCACCGAAATCGACATGCACAGGACAGAAGTTCTAATTGATAATGAACGTAAAATGAGAAATCGATCTCATCGAATCGCAACCGTTATGAAAACAATTTAAACACAAGACAGAAGTTCTAATTGATAATATTATAATGAAAACAATTAAAAACCAAAGCAGAAGTTCTTTCACGACATCATGTAATTTATAGCTAATTTATAAACAAAAGACAGAATTTATATAATGAAAGCAATTTAAACTCAAGACAGAAGTTATATAGATAGATGTTCTTTCACGACATCAGATGTTTAATGTAATGAATAGCTGATTGTTCGTACGATGTTTCTGGACTGTGGTTCATCCAGACAGAATTTATATAATGAAAGCAATTTAAACTCAAGACAGAAGTTATATAATGAAACCAAGATAGAAGTTCTTTCACGACATCAGATGTTTAATGTTATGAATAGCTGATTGTTCGTACGATGCTTCTGGACTGTGGTTCATCCTTTGCAGGAGCGTGATCATTAGCTACAACGTAAAGAATAGCTAGACTCCTATTTGCCACCTCAAATGATTTTGACATCCTTTACCTCAGGGTAGAGGACATCCCAAGCAAGGGTATTTGCTTGAGGCCCTTAAAACCTTCATCCACTGCAATCCCAAACAAGAAGTGTTGGACTGCCTCTACCTGCGCGATAAAAAAAGCATAAGAATTTTGACAGTACTCAGTCTCAGACGTTCATAACATAACCTATACCATTCCACGGCCTTCTTGTTCTCAGTCTTAGTACATGTACGTGATTTATTAAGATATGTTTAATCTGCCTTTTGCAAACCATGCACCATGAATATTGACAGAATGTGTACGACATCTTTAGCTCGGCAATGTCATAATATTTTTAATTGGTGATGTAGGATTTGTAGGCACCAATTTACTAAAAGTATGTAAATAAGGGATTTCGTATATTCTCGCAATTATCAAATATTATTTGACAAATGCTGTGCTTAATTGGTGCCTACAATTCATACATAACCAATTTTATACATTTCATTTCTCTCATAGCTTGTCTGTGAGTGCATTTTTATATGTGCATCAGTAAATGAGTGCTAGCCATGCAGCAATTACGATGGTTCATGTCGAAAGCTTTCATAGAACATATACTGACATGTGTGTACACTGGAACACATGGTTGGGATTTCATTTTTCATTTTGTAACCGAACACTATAGCTAGATGAGCCAACATCACTTGCGCGTCCTAATACCAGTTCAGATACTACGACTAGATATCCCCTATCACTGTAGTATCGGTCAGGACCCAGGTAGGATCTTGATGCAACTGAACTAACAGGCATACTGTTGGGGTGGATCACTGAACCCCAATCTTTCCTTCTACTGTCCCCTGTATAGATTCCTGAATCATGGGCGGGATAAACTGTATGGTGTGGTAAATAAGACTTGTTATTCGTGTACTTTATACTTATAGTGGTATAGAAGCCGTACTATGGTATGGGCATAACAATTCTAAACATAGTGTTTTCACCCTCCTCTGGAGGCATGGAAAGAGAAGCGAGTAAGTTCTATACTGGCGCCGCGTGAGGATTGATATCGACGATTCGTAGCTGTATTTAATTATCACAGGTACAGGTAAGATTAAAATACTAATCGTTTCATGACCGTTACCCCGGTAGCGCTCTACTCAGTTTGGTCTATTAAACGCTCCTTCCTTACTTCGCAATCAATGAACAGACTACGGTGAACTGACGAGTGTGTTGGTCACTTAGATTTAGCGATAACATGAATTGCTGTGTTTTCTGGCAGTCTAAGTTTCTACTCGGCTCTAAACTAGTTGCGTCAGGTCATTTTGCAAACCCATATACCAAGATTTATGTTCATCTGGTCCCATGGGTACTAGTAATAGGGGGAGGATGTAAAACTGTTCTTTCAGTGTGTTTCAAAGGTACATTCTTACTGATGCACAACTCTCGGAGGAAGACTGGTGACAATGTGTTTCTATTGGAGAGAATCTGTGTGTTAATTTAAGGTCAATGTACATGTATCATGTGTGTTTACACTTACTCTCAGATGATATATCTATTCTTATAGGGTGCACGTGTAGATGCACACCTCTCCAAGGTGATTGGAGACCATGCATATATTCTCATAGGTCAGTGTGCTTGCACTTACCCTCAGATGACATACACCTGTATGTATATGCACCTCTAAGACAGGGTTTGGCGACTGTGTGTTTCTACTGGAGGGAATCAATTTATTTAATTAAGGTCAGTGTGTTTGCACTTACATGTACCCTCAGATGACGAAATGTAGGCACATCTTTTTACTGCAAAAAGACATGCACACAAAGACAAGCCAGACAGCTTTTAAAGACATGTGAGGATATAACAAAGAGATGCTGTCCCTACAAGATATGTGATTGTTCGTTAAAACCTACACAAAGACATCCAGCCCATACAACACCACTAAAACAGTAAGTTATTCCGTTTTATTGTAATCCTTAACTTCCATGAGCATGGCTTTTATCATATACAGCAATAAGTAGCTATCTTGCTAATGCTATGTGTCTAATACACAGTGACACTCAAGACTAAAAAGACACAGGGCACACAAGCAATATTAACGGATGCCGCCAAGCTTATATTTGTCTGTGAAATTCACTTTTTGGCTTATTTTACAGGTACGAAATTGATTACACTCAATATATCAGCATGTCTCTTATGTTCATTTGACTAGTATCCCCATGTATAGTTGCCGACCTGCACGCGATCCTTTTCGAACCATATATAAATAGTAACAAGACAGACCGAAGAAAAAGGTTAATCAGTTGTTACAGAAGCTGCATACATGTATATAGTTGGCGACCTGTGATCATTGTGGCTTTTGATTTTCGAACCAAATGTGCTGTTACAGACCGAATGTTACGTGCATGCAAGGGTTGGAAATATATCAAACCAGGGAATACGGTCATGCAGGGGGGGGGGGGGGGGGGGACTCAATCCCCTAGGGAATTGAATCCGGTTAATCGGTTTTGTACAACAAGGGAACTCGGTCCGGGGGACCCTATTCCCTAGGGAGTTGGGTCCGGGGGGGGGGGGGGGGGGGGGGGGGGGGGGGGGACCGTATTCCCTAAGGGAATACGGTCCGCCGGACCGAAAATTGGGCCGGACCGTACACCCTATGACATGCACATGCACCGGAAGTCTTTGTCACAACAACATTCCTATCGCTGAAAGTCTGAAAAAATGGAAGGTGAGTGGAGGGTCTGATGATGCGGGCTATGGGTCCGAGGCAAAGCCTCAGCACACAGCGCCGCGCACAGGTGGCTACAGGTACTAAAGTAGCTGGAGCCACCTATAGCTAGGTGGTGGGTTAGTGCCAATGGCTAGATGGTGGGTTAGTGCCTTTGGGTCCTATAGCTAGGTGGTGGGTTAGTGCCTATGGGTCTTATAGCTAGGTGGTGGGTTAGTGCCAATGGCTAGATGGTGGGTTCGTGCCTTTGGGTCCTATAGCTAGGTGATGGGTTAGTGCCTATGGGTCTTATAGCTAGCTGGTGGGTTAGTGCCTATGGGTCCTATAGCTAGCTGGTGGGTTAGTGCGGCATCATGCATAGATGCGAGCGCAGCCCCGGTAGCTGAGACTACTGGGGCTTGGATTATACAAGGAAATTTGTTAGAAAGGAGGGTAGTGCCAACACTGCCAAGTATAGAGGGATTAGTTGTATGGACACGGTCTAGGTCAATCAGACCCACGGTGGTGCATTCCGGCTCTAATGGGTCGCACTGTAATCAGGTCATAGTGGAGGTGTTTTTCTGGGAAACATCATGACCAATAATTTAGCGAAATAACGTACACGATCCTTAATTAACACGAATGTGACGTCACACCATTCATTTGTCTACCAAATCCCCGTTAGTTTACGTACGATTGAAGCATTTTCTGTAGGCACCGCTAGTCCCCACGTATATCCAGGAAGCTCACGGCTATATTCCGAGCTTAACGACCTCCAAATTACGGTTATAATTCGTGGACCCTATTTTGTCAAAGTATATATTGCATTGGCTATAATGGACAGATGTACCATCTTCGCGACAACCAATGCAACCGACAGACGATATGGATAAGAAAAAGAACCATGTGCCGGTTGTCGCGGTACAGTTTATCCCGGGATATTTTATCCGCCCAGATAATTCACGCTAGGATATTTTATCCGGCCGGATATTATGTCCTAGTACGTTTTATCCTACCCTGGTATATTTTATCCTACCCTAGGATAAACTATCCTAGAATACTTTACCCTACCCGTATTTACTACACTATAGAATTTGTTTATCTTGGATGTTCATGTGATGTATAAACGCATAAAATGTTACATGTATTATTCTTTAAAATCTAATTTGTCATAAAACACGTATATGCTAAAACTGAGATTCACTGTAAAATTACATTTTCAAAATGACTGTTATATAAATGGACTCTTCTTCACCCATTTTGCTTGATGCCACCCTTGGAGAGTGTCTTAGCCATTTGAAGGTGATCCCAGATGGTCTAAACTCTAAGTAGGATTTCAAATATATACACGCACAATACCATTATTACCTATACATGTACATGGAGAGTGCCACGTTTGCTAGTAGATTACCATAAGTTTCTTCCATATCATATGTACATGTGTTCTCGCCTGTGACATTAGTGGTTGCCTTGCAGCTGAATTCATGATCGATTGCTATACGAGGGTTACGATTGTACATAATGAAGAAGGTGGCTAAACTGTGAAGAATCCTGCTTTGCTATGCGATAAGCATACAAGGCTGCATCTATATTTTCATCCCAGTTTTCTTTAGCCTCTGAAAATTTGATCAAAGCCCTTGTCAGTGTTTGATTAGTGCGCTCATCCAAACCATTAGTTTGAGGGTGATAGGGTCTGCTAATCTTGTGCTCAATACCTGTCAGCTTAAACAAACAGCTGAAAAGGATAATAAACAATAATGGTTTAAATGCATGAAACTATTGAAAATTACCTTGAAAGTTGATTTACAAATTCCCTTCCCTGCTCTGATATGATGATGTCAGGCCAGCCATGACGACAAAACACTGTAAATAAGAAATCAGCAACACCAACTGCTGTCTTATCTTTAAGTGGAGCACCTACAGGCCACTTTGAGAAGTAATCTGTTACTGTCACAATATACTTATTTTTCCTACACGTTTCAGGTAATGGACCTACAAATATGAGAATGATTGGACATAAAAACGTTCTCTAGAGAGCGTTGGTGGTGTATAGGATTAGGCAATGATGGTGTAAAGAACAAGGAAACAAGGGTCTAATCAGTAATACAACAATCTTATATGTTGCACACATGCAATATATCCTACAAATGTGCTAAAAATAGGATTATTACATTATCTCATATTACTGATTTCCTTGCCTTTTACACAATATTGCCTAGGAATCCTATACACCACCAAAGTTCACTTAGAGAATTTTCTTTTTTGTTAACGTATTAAATATACCTATCAGATCAATGCCTATTTGACTCCATACTTTACTCGGAACTGGAATGGGGTGAAATTCAGCTTTCTTCCCTTCAACTTTTGCATTGACCCACTGACATACATCACATCGTCTGCAGTACTGGTCTAAATCTCTGTTAAGTCCTTTCCACCAGTATGTTTGTCCGACAATAGTAAATGAACTATACATGCCTGTTTATGATACTTCTATAAAAACTTTACATGGGTATCTAGCAACATATGTGTTAAAAGGTGGTGTAATAGACAAAATGACTACCAGAAATGCATGTTCGATGCACTAAATGTTTGGTCTTTTTCACACGTACGTCCTCCATTTGTAAGGCATTCTATACAAGTACTCTGTTGCATGTTAATTGTATTCGGGGCAATCAAGTGCATGCTTGTACAAGACCATTTTTTGCACCACTCAATACGCTTAGAGAAATTAAACAAGAGCTAGATCTTCGGAGTGGACTCCTTACGTTATTTTGCGACATTCAGTCACTCAGTCACTTACCTTAGCTCGCGTTTTGTCCCTGCCGTAGTGGCAAGTTGGCAACCATCAATGCCATCATGGCGGCATGAATAATATTGGTTCTCTCCTTTGCGTTTGCAATCACCCGTTTGAGACATATCTCATTCACTGCATCTGTTGCTCTGTAATACAACAATCGTTCTTTCAGCACAAACATAGCAGCTGGCGTATTCTCCGTTTCTCATTTGCTGTAGCTCCAAAAGGATACACACGTGAATCCCGAAGGTCACCCTCTTTATACAAGAAGTGTGATAGTCAACCAACACGCTATACCGTTTCTCGTCGATATGCGAAGACATTTTCAAGCCGAACAAACAACACGTGTTATGGCGGATAAAGTCCCCCCTCATACATACTCATATACGCATATACGCGATGATGTTTTGCCGGTGTCACAGCATATTTTATCCTCCCGAATATTTTATCCGGTGGGATAAAATGTGCGAGTATTTTTTATCCGGTCGGATAGTATATTTTAACCTACCCTAGGATGGGGGGGGGGGGGGGGGGGGGGACCCTAAAGTGCATGCGTAATATTAAATAATGTATGCATTTAGCCAGGCAACCCCCCCTCCATCCCATCCATCCCTTCCACTACCACTGACAGTGTATAGGCAGAATGATCATATGTATAGGTCATCAGTGAAGTCAGTTGATATCGACAAGCCTATGGTGTGGAAATCAGTTTATATATCAGTAATACAATTCGGAGTAACGTATTCTTGACCCAACCATAAATCATCCAGCTTTGTCCCCAGGCCATTTTTATATATTAAAGTTAGGGTGAACATATCGCACTCAATTAAAACAACGGCGTGGGGAAGAGGATAAAACTCAGCCGTGCAAGTAACGTTGTTGGGACAATGCTTGCTGCGTCTTTATGTTCCTTTGTAGTACCTCATGTACTGCGAAAAGACGCATCTTAACGAGAGTTGCATTGACAATCAAGGCAATAAAAAGGACAAAGAAAAGACAAAAAAAAATCGGACGGTGTTTCACCCGCCGAGATGGTGTCACAGGAAAAATGGAATCCCTGAAAAATTTGCACCCCGTGCCACTTTTTCCTAGGAATTTTGGCACCCCATTCCAATTTTCCTAGGAAACTCAGCATCCCTTTAGGAAAATAGGCATCCCTTTGCATAGCCATTTCTCCTAGGAATTTTGGAACCCCATCACATTCCTAAATAATAATGGACATCTAGAATACTATTCACTGGCCGTCTGGCATATAAGAAAGCGGAGGACCATTTCAAGGCTTTTAATGGTGTTATGTGATGTATGCCACGAAATGTTTGAATCAATAAACTGATGTATCAAGAATGCGAAATGTTTGAATCAATAAACTGATGTATTAAGAATGAGCAGCTGCATTGAATGCAATAGTGACACACAAAACGTATGGATGTTACATCTTTTTAACCGTTTCAAAATGTTTGTTGAAGTTAGTTATATATATATGCCTTCATCTTGATGCAAGCCAAGCTTAGTTTCCTGTGGTGAATGCTTGATCCATTTGAATGTTTCTCCACATTTGGCATATATATAAATTGTTGTATTAAGCAATGATGCTGCTGCAATCACCTCCAATTCTGTAGCCCAAGTGCCCAGAGTCTGCATCCTTGATCGCTTCATATAGCTTTCTATACAGAGCCAACTGGGGATCCAAGGGAGGATAACATTGGATCTGTTGATTTGTGGATCATGTACGTTGTGATCAGCAGACGCAGTTCTTCATGAAACTCCAGTGATCCTGTTACAGCTAGAGAAACAGACCCAAAGAAACAATTTCCATCTGCAGCAATCCTAGCTGTTGCTAATGGGCAGTGTGACACAGCAGTCATTGATGGCTGTGTCAAATGAGGGTGATTCATACTGATGAATGTCAACCCTAGAAGAGCACACCTCTCCTTTTGCCACTCACTGCAAACTGGCTGGTAGTTGATATGATCATTATGCTCTTCTTTGGTAATCTCTAAAACCCGAGATGATATGCTGCTGCTGCTGCTACACTGTTCTTCATATTCTAGTAACCCATCAATGGTAAATCCTTATCATAAAAAAACTTCTTTATTTCTGACCCACTCACACAATTCATCTAGATCATAAGGACTCATCAGAAAATAAATGTTTCCAAGTACATGAACAGGCTTCAACTAGGCTTTGGTGGATCTGCTCCACACTTTAAGCAGCTCAATTCCTTTAACCAAGCAATGTGTAGTTGCAATGTATGATAGGATTTTCCTTTTGAATTCAGCAAACTCAGCATGCAGGTTTTCATTGACAACAGCAAAATTTCCGCCCAGGACTTCTTGCAATGGAAAACTCACGAAAGTCTATCCATAGAGAGACATCTATGTCTTTACTTAATGCATATTCCTCTTGCTGCAGATCCAGTTCTGCGTTCTGTAGAGAATAAATAACAATAAAAGAGTGCATTACAACATTACAAAAATTAGCTAGAATTTACATCAAACTCTTCATCATCTTCTTTGGCTTCATAATATGATGTACATGCTCCTGACCTCCATAGACAAAAATGTTCGGAGAATACAACTGCTCCTCAAGTACAGATACAGGTTTCATTATTTCACGCTGCTCTGGACTGTGACTTTGCTGTTCTTCATTCTGACATCCTTGCTCCTTGTCATTATCATTTTCTTCATGGTGAACACTGTCACCCATACCTTACCATTAGCTGCCTCTTGTTCACCTGCCCACTCCATGTCACTGTTGTCCAATTCTTCAACTTCATCCACAATGTTGTCGTCAACTACTGGATCAAGAAAACGCTTAAGGCAAGCACAGTGGATGATTTGCTTTAATGGTTTTCCCTCCAATGTTTTCAGACAATTTCTACCTTTGCCCAGGTCTTTTTGAATGATGTAAACACCAAGCCATGGTTTCTCTAGTTTGCCTCCCATTCTGTGCCTATTCCTTGCATTGGACTTCAACACCTTGTCCCCCCCCCCCCATCTTAAATATAGAATTTGTGTTGTATTCTTTATCCTAATGTAGCTTCTGTCTGGTTTGTGCACAGAGAATATAATGTGTAGCTTTGGCACAATATTGTTCCTGAAGATGATAAGAGCATCAATATGTTTCAGATGCTCAGGTTCTGTAAGAATTTGTGGCAATGGTCTACCACCCACAACACTTTCCACCTGCACATGAACTGGAGCTTAGCCTCCCGAAAATGCATTAGATAAAAAGGGGTATAGCCGGTAGTAGAAGCATGAATGGATGTCCTGTAAATAATCATATTTAATATTATTATGCAAATACAGAATGCTTCATACATGTAGCTGATTTTCTCAATATGATCATCTCAGTCGTTTTGTTTTTCATTTACAACTTGAATCAGGGAACCTTTAAGTGTTTGGTTTAAACCTTTCTGTCAATCCATGGATGATATGCACTAGCAACTCTGTGCTCAGTGCCTGTTAATTAACTTCAGAAGATGATTAACGACCTTGCAATTGAAATAAATACAGCATAAAGTCTACAATTTATTAATACATAATAATGCATGTATAACTTGACAAGAGAACAGCATAAAGCCTTGATACACATATTGCTGATCATGTAAATATAATGATGTATCAGTTATACACTAATGTAAATATAAAATGAATGATTATACTATTTGAAATCATTACTGCACAAAGGGACCTTACATTTTTTAAATTTAGTTTCTTTTAAATGTCATTTTCACATTAATTCTTAACCCAACAACCCCTGATGGAGTGGATAACCCTCCCTCTCTCATTTAATCCTTTGACCCATGCAACCAGACAACCCACCCTCCCACCCCCTCATGACCCTCATCTCAAGTAATCCCTCTGACCAGACAACCCTCCCTCTCCCACCCCCTCATGACCCTCATCTCATGTAATCCCCTCTGACCCATATAACCAGACAACCCTCCCCCTCCCTCCCCTCAAGACCCTCATCTCATGTAATCCCTCTGACCCATACAACCAGACAACCCTCCCCCTCCCACCCCTCATGACCCTCATCTCATGCAATCCCTCTGACCCATGCGACCAGACAACCCTCCCCCTTCCACCCCTCATGACCCTCATCTCATGCAATCCCTCTGACCCATGCGACCAGACAACCCTCCCCCTCTCACCATGTAAGGATGACGACAACGCCATATGTTTCAGAGCACTGCAGTGTTACATTTGTTTGATAATGTACGTGTGGACATACCTGATTACAAAACTCAGTCCCTTGATCAGATATTGCTACATCAGGGCACCCATGATGAAGAATGAGGTCATTAAGAAACTCAGTAACATTAATGGCTTCTTTTGTTGGAGATGCGCGTGCTTCTGGCCACTTCGAAAAATGATCTGTCACACTTATCACATACTTGTTACCATTTGCGGTTGTTGGCAGAGGCCCAATGAGGTCTATTCCTATCTGCTTCCAGCTTCTGTTGGGAACTGGTACAGGGTGCAGCTCTTTAGCTGGATGATCAAACTTTCTTTTCGTCTTCTGGCATTGATCACAATGCTGCACCTGGCATACACAAAAATACAATTTAAACAGAAAAAAACACGAGATGCTGACAGTAGTAGAAATGACAAGATAAATAACTTACCCAAATTCTCACATCCTTTGATAATCCTGGCCAGAAATACTTTTGCGCAATCTTTGCAATCGTTCTGTCGCGACCTTCATGGTTTCCCGCGAGTCCGATATAGCAACCATTAATTATCTGCTTCCTTGTCTTTGCGTCTTTTAAGCGCATCCCCATTCTTTGAATCTGAACAGATTACTCTATACAGCTGCCCATCTTGCACTCGATACTGCTCTGCTCTTTTGCGAATGGCAAACTTATCTTGTTTTGTTGCATCCTGAGGGTAGGTTCCACGTGCGATGTAGTTTAGAGTTATATCGTATACATCCTTTTCGTCTTCTGCCCTCTTTTCCATCGTATCGCTACAATCACACTAATAATCAACTTTTGTCGCCTCAAACACGAGGGTACCGAAAATCCTAAAGGATGCCAAAAATCCCGTAGGAAATTTGGAATGGGGGTGCCAAGAGTCCTAGGATATTTGGAACGGGGGTGCCAATTATTGGGGGTGCCGATTATCCCATGACAATGGTCAAAAATTGTGCGGCGCCCGAGTGACACTACCAAGTCAGACCAATGGGTTGCCGCCCCCAGGATCAAGAACCACTGACAAGTGCAGTGGAGGAAATGGAGCGGGCCAATACGCTTACTTCGAGCAAGAATTACGCACAAGCCATTGCTCAAGAACTCCACATGAGAAAGAATGTTACAGCTACGCTGCTTTATACTCAGACTAAATACACTTGTGGGTCTGAAACCGTCTAGGCCGGGCATAATTGTAAACATTTCGTCCCAAAAGGATATTTTACGCCTGGGTTATTAAAACGCGGTTTTTATTTTGCTTGTATTTTTAAAAGTGCATGCTGCACCATTATAGCCTAGTATTTGCATAGAAGTTTAGCATTTTGTAAAAGTTTATAACTACAAGCCCAAACTGACACCTGGGGCGGTAAGGATAAATTGAGCAGTATGATAGCAATTATTGATAGCTAACCCAGGAAGAGTGGGAGCAAGTGCAGAGGGTGCCTGTAGACGTACTTTTAACTTATGAGTAGTTCCAACACATATTTTACATTGGGACTTTATATGCCAATGTAATTGGTAGTAAATGACAGCCAGCTGTACGCTATGCGTCAGGTTTTATAGCCTGGCAACTACTACAGAATTTTAGAATACCCATATTCTTCTGTCTGTCAGTTGAGCAAGTAATGAACTGATTTGGAATACATTCAGACCATGCACATTACACATTTGCTACTGTGTCATATACATGCATGCATTATGATTGCAGGCCCCATCTATGTATTGTAAGCACCAGTGGTTTTGATGATGAATGAACACCCCTTGAACGGACAGGTCCCCCACAGAATGGGATTCAGAGTACCCAACAGCAACAGGCAGCAGCATCAGTGATCAACAGTGGTGCCAATATGCAGCAGCCTAGTGCCTCACAGCAGCCTATACAGTTCCAGAACATTGCAGGACCAGGGCAAGTATCTTTCAATGGAAATCCCCCACCACTTTACTACGGAGGGAACCCCTACCCACATCAGGGGTACTTCCAAGATCCTACTAAAATGGCATATGCCACCCTTCCCATGCAGCCATATCCAACATCTTCCATGCCACCCCAGCTTTACGGTGGTAATTATATTATACCACCTCAACAGGTATGCAATCCTATACACATGTAGTAGTAAAAAATATTCATTACATATCTTATGTATACGTTACTGATGTGTTCAAAATTAGCCGGTCATGGTGATCCAACAACAGCCAACCTCAGTCCCAATTAGTACAGCTGTCCAAACATCTTCTGGAGATAACTACCTCACCATGTCTGTTCTGATGACATTTTTGGTCCTCATAATTGGAGGCTGGCCATCTCTTTTATGCACCATTTCTGCACTAATGATATCGTATAATGTGAGTAAATCATTGCATGCTATTCTTTATCACTTCGAAAACCATTTCTCAATTCTTCCTCATCAGGCAAAGGACGATGAGAAACGTGGTAACATTGCAGCTGCCAGGACAAAGGCTAACATATCTTTGGGCCTCAACATTGCTGCAGTTGTGTTTGTTGTAGCGATGTGGAGTGTGGTGGCCATTCCAGTGGCTGTGACCGTTAGTGCCCAAACCTCAGCCGCCCAGTTGCCAGCCATTTCCACCCCCAGCACAGTGCACCCCACTACGAGCACACCAACTCCATACTGCTATTCAACACAAAATCCTTCCGATTGCTCTACGCAAAACTGTTACTATGGTTCCTATACTTATTATTATTATGGTTATTATTATTATTATTCTTATACTTACTACTACTACTCGTGCTTGTACAGTGCCTACTACTCTTACTCTTCCTATTCTTACAACTCTTACTCATACTATTACTATTACTCACAGTATTGTTATTCACCCACCTACAGCCTGACCTGCTCATATGGCTGATTGTGACGAAAACTTCAGCACTACCAATGAAGAGTACATGTGAACAGTTAGATTTTACATGCATGCAACTTTAGGCTAGATGTATGTATGTATAACCACATGTGTTACCTTTTTACCAGTGTTATGTTTGTTCTTGTAGTGTTTTTGGTTACTATACAGTCACAAACATTGTGAAAATAAAAGTGAACCTTTGTATTGCACTTTGATGTATGACTCATTAAACGCTTAAAAGCTGTGTATAAGTAACATTTGAATGTACTGGGTGCATTAGACATATGGAGAAATGAATGGTCACCAAAGTTGTAAAAGTTACTTTTTTTTTTTTTTTTTTTTTGTTTCTGAGAGTCCATTACATGATTTCTGTTGTGCTTATCTAGAAAGACAAAATATGAATTATCAAAAAAAAAATATTTATATTGAAAGTTTTGGTTCCTGGAGGCAAAATAGTGCTTTCCGTAGACAGGTACACTGTACATAACATGCTGACCTAATTACAGTATTCCACCAGCTATAAATCTTGATTCGTGATGGATTTTTCCCTTGCAGCTACAGATTCTGGTCCACTACACATAATTGTGTTTTATTGTGGTGAAAGTATATTTTCTTAATGAATAGGGCAGGCAATTCGCTGGCATATCCCGAAATTTCAATACTTCGAGAGGACATCTATGCATTTTAAGTCGAAAACGTTTTCCGTGGATAGAGAAAAATAGGAGAATTATATTTTATGGCATTTGGCACTGAAAGGAAAAGTGCTAAAAATGGTCAATAAAAAAAAAATTTAATACTTGCGGTCGCGGTCATTACGTAATGCAGTAGGTCGTGCTTTACGTCATGAACTAGTTAACTAATGTAAGCACGCTCGTGCACGAGATCTCAGATCGGTCCTCAACACATAACCATTTGCGGAAATGCTTCTAAGTCGGATGTGGCAACTGAAATTTATAGTTGCGCCTCAGCCTGTCTTTGATCAGCCAAACACGTTCAATCCTGGCCCGCTTCTACTAGTACCGGCGGGACAATGAACTGTACTCATAAATATTGTACTTGTAAGTAATCTGGCGTTACATACGTGGCGTGCTACGCCAGACTAGCGTGTAAGTGTGTCGCATTTTTGCTGCACCATGGCCACGCATCAAACGTTGAAACAGGTAGATATTTCTGTTAACTGCAAGATTCCAGCTGGCCTGGCATCTGCAGATCTATTACCGATATGGACTCATTAATGCATGCACCACTCCGACACCATGTACATGTATTATAGGCCCTGTAATATAAGTAAAGAGCACTGTTTGCAATCCTGTGTTGCGTGGGAATCAGTGAATTACACCATAGATGTAAAGTAGACTTTACTATCTATGATTACACGCAAAACAGGATTGCAAACAGTGCTCTCTACTTATATTACAGGGCCTATATAGTACATGTACATGGTGTCGGAGTGGTGCATGCATTAATGAGTCTATATCTAAACACCGATCACGATCCAAACTCGTCAAGTCGAGCAACACGAAGAAGTAGTGTTGCTGCGTCAGTAGTTTGGGAAGCTTTGAAGCGAAAGAAAGCTCAGAGAGGATCTCCTAAAATCTAAATGCGATTTCTTATGGGAATCTTGCACAATCGACTCAAACTAGCAGCATTAGGAGATCCCCTCTGAGCTCCCTTTCGCTTCAAAGCTTCCCAAACTACTGACGCGGCAACACTACTTCTTCGTGTTGCTCGACCTGACGAAGGGCTCTGAGTTTGGCTCTGAAAAAAACCGTCACCGTATTGAACTTGGATGGGTTTCTATACCCTTAGCAGCTGAGACTTACGGTTGCTGGGGTGCAGAAGCCCAGTCCACCATTTCTCGTCTAGCATTCCGTCTGGCCATTCAGTTGCAATGCAGCAAATCCAAGGCCATCACTACCATCTACCAACGCCTCAACATAACACTGATTAGAGCGAATACCAAAGCTTTGCTTTCACGTTCAGATCTGAGGGTGGAGTTTAACTTTCAAGTGGTGTATATGTGTAATTGTATTGCTGTTCTTGTCCTTCATTGTATATATTTTTAATTTTACATTTAATAATAAAATAATAAAGTTAATAATTTATTTGAAAATGGACGACAATCAATACCTACAGGTTTGGATGAATGTTTTAGCAAAAGGTAAGCTACTATACTGGTGTTTTGGTTGTTTCTAGTGCATACACCTCTTACCTGTCTATAACAGGCAAACGTGATGCCCATTAAGAATTCTTGTTGGTAAAATTATCTAAAAACTTTTACAACCTCTAAACAACACATATTCGGCGACAAAACTGTAACGGTTTACCGCGTTGAAATTTCGACTCGAACGATCGATAGAGCCATTGACGGTTCCCCGGCCCTATTTGGAATAATTGATAAGGATTGCGTTAACGTCAATTGCATAATTTGACGCAAATAACAATAACAGCTCAATTTATAATTTCTGCAAGATATTTATAACTAAAACAAAGCACCTCAAGTCACGTTTTTGTATACAAGGTCAGTTACTATAGTACATATTACACTCTGTGTATACCGGATACGCTTGCGTTTATGCATGTAGACTTGTACACGCATACAGGGCTGCCGTAGGCCGGCTAGGGGTCCGGCCTGCCAGTCCGGCCTGCCAGTCTGGGGCCTGACAAGCCGGCCTGGCAGGCCAAATTATTGGAAATTATAATTTTAAAATGTCAATCATTTATTTCGATTGACGTAACCACAGCAAAAAGATGCGTCAAATCAAATAATTGATTCCATACGCGATTGTATATACAAAATCAACTATTGCATCAAAACTTGATTGAATAGAAAAAAGCAGTATATGAATCAAGCACGAATCATTCATAAAATCAATGAAGGATTTGGACATGATTCTATAGAAGAATCCTTTATAAATACCCTTAAAATCAATGAAAAATCACTTTTGATTTGGCAGGTGATTTTATATTAAAGAATCCTTTATAAATCTTTTAAAATCAATGACAAAGCACTTTTGATTTGGAAGGTGATTGTATAACAGAATCTAGCAATTGATTACATTAATTGATTTCAAGTTGTTTATACAACCAACATCTTGGAACCTGTACCCAGGATGTAATGCCCTTAGTTGCTGGCAAAAAGACCAAAACTTAGGGCATCCAGCTATTTAGATGATAGTTTGCCATATCAAGATGTACAGAAGTTCAAGTTCAGTCATCACCACCATCAGAGGAACTTCTAACTGATAAGTCACTCTCTCTGCTTGAGATAGAGGTTCTGCCTTCTGAATTCACCACTTGACGTGCTGCTCTTGCCTTCTTCTCTTTACATGGTCCACAGACACATCTTCATCAAGGTTTATTACATCACTGTGACAGACTTCCTTATTTTGTCAATACCTTCTTTGTCCTCCAAAGCAATCCTTCCTTTTTTCACTGCCTTTTCCCGAGCAAGCTGTTTATGAAATGAAGAGAATGACAAAATTAATTTATTTCATTTGACTGCATGTATAATACGTGCATATGTGAGCCTACTTTTCTTTAGTGAAAGACGGCGTTTTCTATGCATTTCTTCATCAGTTTCAATCTTATTGCTGCTTCGTCGCATTGAATAGTAATTCTGTATATGTGGTACATTAGAAGAGATGCTTAACATGATGTAATAAATGAATACCTTTATTTGTTTTTTAATCTCAGTAACAGGAGGTACATGCAGTAAACTTGCTATAGCGGAGACCTGCTTCCACAGCTCCAACAAGTCCATCCAGTAGCTTACTATCCAGGTCACACCACGAGTACTCGTTAGTAGGTCCTTTAGTTCAGGGTAGGAGGCGAATGCGTCCTGCAGAATAGCCTATATATATATTTCAATTAATGCGCAAGCTACGTCGATTTAATTTGACTTACCAATGGTACAAGTTGTTTTGGTTTTAGCTCGTTCTCGGTTAGTTCAGATGAGTCTAGAAATAAGGATATCCATACATGTGTATTTTGGCATAAGCTGCACACTGCTGTTACTAACAGGCGCGGTACCGATCGACGAATGCATGTCATGCGCGGACAACTTTCAACCTTACCGGGGTACTGAGCAATATGCATGACTACAGCTGTAGTTATGGATCTAGGTTTCCAATGAAAAGAGGTCACATACTGGCACTATTTGTTTCGGGTGTGATGTTCTCTAGTTTCTCTTCTAGTTCGTTCACTTTGTCTCGCAAAGGCTTCCACAAGGGAAACCCTGTCAGACAGTAGCCGTACTTGCTCTCTTAGAAATATCAACTCATCAGGATGTGACATCTTCCGTCCTTTTTTAGCATTTCAATGGTCCTTTGTAGCCGACTCAACCGCCATATTGCACACGTGTACGTGCAGGTACAATAGGTAAATCCTGAATTTGTTTAGAATCATGTAGTGATTTTGCAGGGGATTAGCAAAATCCTCTGTAAATCTAGCTTGTGATTTCATGCAATAAAAATCAATTGTCAAATCACATACATGATTTAAAATCAATTGCTGATTTTTTGAAGATTCAAATCATGTATAAATCTAGAAAATCCTATTATAAATCACATGTAAAATCAAATTTGATTTCACGCAACTTTTCGCTGCATATGGAGAAATGGCCCATACATAGGCGGTCATCTTGCTTTTTTTTTTCAAATTGAATTTTAAACACGTTTATAATTTACGATAAATCAAACTGATTGTGAATATGTGCTTTATAATATTATACCATGAACCATTCGTAAACTAAAATCAAGACAAAAATTTAATTTCTACCGCGCATAATTTATTCATAAACGAAGCAGTCATTGCGTAATACCTTGCATCATCTTAGAATTATTAATAGTATGTCGGCTAGCTAGTAGGGGTTAACGGTTATCAACTTTAATAGCTGTGACGTAACTATCAAAGACAATTTGAATTACAATTATAATTGTACCGATACACAAATTAAATTAACTTATCTGCTGTGCGTCACTTGCACTGGAGAAGTGGAGCGCATCAATTAGGCACAATGATGCATGCAGGGATCGAACTACGTATGCCAGTGTAGAGGATAACATTCCAAAATTGTCCTGACACAATGTCAGGCCATTGCAATATTTGACCTGACATGTTGTAAAATTGGTCGGACATTGTTTTATGTACATGTACATGTATACAAATGTTATTATAGTATAGAAGATGAACACATTACATGTTGTAACTGCTCGCTTTTTAGACATCTCACTCGTAACTGCTGGATTCATATCGTCTTTGCGATCAGCTGCCGCTTAATTCAAACGTCGCGCGCTTATGCAATTAGCGCAGTTATGCAAGCAATTAGCGCGCAAGCGCACAATTGATAGCGCTAGCGAGCTCAGCAAATTGTAATTAGCTGAGCTCGCTAGCGCTTTAATTATATAGTGCGCGGACATCATTACCGCACATGTGTAAAATTGGCCGGTCAAATAGCAAAATTGATCGGAAAATGTCCGATGTCCGGCTGTTATCCGACACACTGATAGTATGCCCTTCATGCTTTCATCTTCTGAGACGCAGGTGTTTTGGTGAGTATACTATGTGAATTTAGTAGCGTAGCCCCCTCAAGTGGGCTACATGTACATGTCCATAGCTGTGTCCAGCGGCGTAGTCAGTTACATCGTATACGTGAATATCACAACAGGAGAAGCAGGCATGTTGGGCATGTGTGTGTGTGCATGTGTGTGTGTGTGCATGTGTGTGTGTGTGCATGTGTGTGTGTGTGTATGTGTGTGTGTGATTGTGTGTGCGTGTGTATGTGTGTGTCACTGACTGTATATACATGCATAGATAATCTATGATACATGTACATGTATGTGTGATGTCATTGTGTGCAATCTCGTTATGTGATGTCATCCTCTTCCCCCTCCTTCCCCCAGCACTGGATGGATTTGATGCTGTGTCGGTGCAGAATGTGGGCTCCACCTACATCATTGTGTCTTGGGACTTGCCAACTCACAGTAATGGCATCCTCATCAACTTCAGTTTGTATTGCAATGGTGCTCTGGCGGATGTCCTGCCCCTTACTGTGATCAGCTACAACACCACCGGCCTCCTCCCCTTCACTTTGTACATGTACATGTATGTCTTCTCTGCTACTGTGTGCAACATGCGCAAATAACAGTGTGCATGGTACATGTATATGATCTGTGCTCAGTACGTTATCTGTTGGACAGGTCCTCCAGTCACGCCCACAGGCACTGCACTCCAGTTGAAACGTGGTGTTGGGCGTCATCAGTGCTGCAGCCAGCCTGCCCAGGTACATTGTGTACACTTCAATCACTTAGTTTGTGTTCCATCTTTCTTTGCTCTTATCCATCTCTCCTCCTTCCTTTCTTTCTCTCCTGTCTCACCTACTCCCTCACTTCCTCCCTCCCTTCCTCCTCCCTTCCTCCTCCCTTCCTCCCCCCTCCTTCCCTCCCCCCTCCTTCCCTCCTTCACTCCCTCTTTCCTGTCCTCCTGTAGTCATGTACATGTACACCAGCAGGGACATCTCTGGCAAAATTACACATACCATTTATCCTCCCTCCCTCCCTCTTACCTCCCTTCACCTTCACCTCCTCACTTTCCCTTGCTCCTCCAGTACATTGTGATTTCAACCTTCTCAGCATGAGGAGGACAGCCCTCCTGGGGGACCCCCGGATCCTGAGTCAGACACTAATGACATTGTCATCAGCTTATTTATTAATAAGATCATTAACCTGACAAGTCCTTTGGCTCCTCCTCTGTGAGTACTTCACTCAATATGCCTAGACCTTATACGGTCATACCTTAGCACTCTTCCCCAGGACCCCATGTGCATCCTTCTACAACTCCCCTCTCTGCTAGTGGAGCATACTGCCCCCAAACATTCATGACTCCAACAAGTCAGTGCAGATACAGATGTGTAGTGTATTAGCGTTGATATAGTATACTGTTGGCCTTCTATCTCCCTAGGTACTGTTGTTTATGTTGGCCTTGGGGCCTGACTGCTACCACAAAACCCACAAGGGCAGTCCAAGGTGTACACAAACCATTGTCCTGGCTAAAATGAATACAATCAAAGCATCTTGTGAGCTGACCTTCACTTGATTGGCAGATAGTACGTGTACATGAAGATTGGACTACTTGAGGGTGTGTGTGTGTGTGTGTGTGTGTGTGTGTGTGTGTGTGTGTGTAAGTGGTAATGCCCGTGGTTATTTTATCTCACATCCATGGGAGGAGCTACACCTCTATGTAATGGGCTTTATCTGTGTACATGTACTGTAAGCACAAGCGCTTCCATGTACACTCTTTGACTTGTTGAAATATTGGTTGATGTCGAAGTACAATGTAATGTGCTCTTCCCTAGACCCTATGGAGGAGCTTACAGCCAGTCCCCCATACCCCAGCTGGAGCAGGACATGGGCATGGGTCATTTGTCCTCCCACCCCCTCCCACAAACTGGAAATCCTGGATCCATCACTGAAATTGAATGTACTCTCTTGTCAGGATCAGCTGAACAGGATGCCCTTACAATGAAAGAGTCACCCCTCAAAAACTTGATACTGTTCTTCCTAAGGCCACACCCATCATGGGGGTGGTTGCAAAATGATTAACAGTTTTTGCTGCCTCTATCTGTATCAGTCCCTGCACCATCATCTTTTATTAAAATGCTTGACCCTTGCACCCACAATAACCCCTACACAAATACCATGTGCATGAAGTTGTTCACTTTATGGAGGTATCATACATATACATGTATGTTGCATGCATGGGGCAAAGGTCTTGCCACACAACAAAATTCATGACATTGTGCCTTTGTTCCTTGTATAAATATCCAATTAAGATAGGATCAGAGGAGGGCTATGTGCACACACACACACACACACACACACACACACACAGCATGTCTCAGCTTATGAAGTGGGAAGCTGAAATCCCATTGCAAGCATTGTTTTGTTCAGATTACACAGTGACTGACAGAAACAAAGAAAAATGAGTTCAATGACACCAAGTCCTATGAGAGCTTGGAGGTGATGGAAGCAATGGCTGCATTCTACCAACTGGCATCATGATTCGCTGCTTGTTCATCCTGTCCATCCTTTATATGTGTAGCCTGTATGTTTTTAAATTACTAATGACATAATGTAATCAGTAGAAGCCTGGGGGGGGGGGGGGGGGGGGGTGTGTGAGAGAGAGACAGGAAGGATTGAGTAGGCAACACGCAACATCTATCAGTAACACTCATAGTTTCAAGACATTCAGTTGCTACAGATGTTACATTAACAAGATGCACACCATTACAAGGGATTTACTGACCCTCTGATTTACACATGCCATTGTAACTTGCCATTCAGCCAATTAACCAATTAATCGGGCTGGTCTGCACCATTTACTATAACAGCGTGACATGCCATGTAATGGTACGAAGGGAAAACTTATTTTTGCCCCCATCACCAATTATATTCCGAAACACCCCCCCCCCCACCCCCCCCCCCCCCCCCCCCCCCCTCCCCTATTGCTTTCAACACAGATCCTCGTAACTAAATATCCATTCCTGGACCAATGGGACTGATATATACATGTATGATCAGTCACATTGGTCCTTCTTCCTATGCATGGGTAAAATGCAACCAAAGGTGGGTTCAAAAGTAGTTCTGGAAGAGTTCAAACTCTGCACATACATGTATGTGATTGCCCGCAGAAGCATACTACACACACACACACACACACACACACACACACACACACACACACACACACACACCGCACACACACACACACACATACACGCACACACACACACAAGCACACACGCACACACACACACATACACGCACACACACCACACACATACAACGCACACACACACACACGCACACACGCACACACACACACACACGCACACACACGCACACACACACACACTTGCATTGTAGCTTTTTCCTCCTTACTTACACACCTAGATCAGTTATAAGGGTATACACTTACACTGGTACATGCATTATGTCACAAGCACGATACGTATACATGCACCATACAGTAAAAGCATACACAGTGTGTTGGAGGCAAAATATACAGTTTTTACAATTTATTCGCAATACATAATCGATATGCTACTGCTAAACTATACTACAACAGCGTAATACATTATTCTAATAAATGCTCCCTTTGTGAAGGGCACTATTATTACACCCAATTCGAACCTAACTATCACAGAATCACACTGTCAACACATCGATATCGAGTACGTGGATGGAACGCACACAACTACGCTTAAAGTTTCTCACCTCGAATCTGCAAAATATTAGCGTTGCTGTTGTGTTAGTTGATAACTGGAGGTGTCGCATGTACATGTACATGTGATCCATTTGGCTGCTGGTTTGTTTCTCAGACACTCGATTCAGCTACGTGTAGGCCTATAGGATCCGCTAACATAAAAATTTGATATACGAAGTGTTGCCAGCGTACGTAGATATCTGAGCAGCCGGTCGGCCTACACTATCATTCTAATTTCAAGACAACGATCAGTCTACTCGGTGACAGACTCGAAGCTTTAGTATTCCATGTAGTTATGTTTATACGCTCATTTCCCCTGTCTACCCCGCCCCCTGGCCCACCTCGCCCTCTGCCTCGACTCCACCCTCGCAGAATTGCCCTAGATGGGCGTGTCCAAGTTAGAGGTCTCACGTTAGCTAATATCTATGGCAACCCATAGAAATGCCATTTAAAATGGCGCCTTATTGCACCAAAACCATTTACTATTTTTTAAAAATGGTCCCCAAATTCTTCACGACAACATTCACTTTTTTTCATATATTATATTTTGGATAGTTTTAGAATAGTTTTAGAGGGTGGCAAAAGTTCTAACCCCCTCTGTTCATTAGTTATAACTAATGGAATATCTTAATTAGCATGATTTTTTTCCATTTTGTGTACAAGTCTATGGAATATCATATTTTCAGAAATGGTCCCAGAATTTTGGACGGTATAAGATACAAAATTTGAAATTGCCTACATTTGAACATCATTTAGAGTAGTATTAGTGGGTAGCAAAAGTTGCAGGTCCGTTATTTAATTAAATAATAATCAAGTTTGTAAAAACGCCATACATTCTCTATGGAACGTACCGCGGAATGAAATCCAAAAATTTACAAACCGCAACTTTCGTGACCGTTCATTTCTCCATATGGTGAACGTTACGATTTCGATCAACGACTCGGTTTCA